>APKU01000328.1:0-12963 GCA_000472125.2 Hirsutella thompsonii MTCC6686 | reverse complement strand
ATATATATATATATATATATAAGTAGAATATAATACTATATATTTATTATTGCCCCTATACTTAGTAAAGTATATATATAAGTATAAAAATAGCGCGTATAAGCAGAGTAAGGGGGTCGTACCTATGACTTCTCGGCCTAAGCCGGCTTTTCACAACTGAGCACTAAGTGCCTTAGTTTATGTGAAGGAAGTTACGTAATTACTCCCCGCGATATGCCCCTGCTAGGGGCGACTTCCCCGGCTCGCGTACACTCGGCTGTCTGAGCTGCATCCCGTAATCGGTCACTTGGAACCCATCTGTGAATCGTGATACCAGCTCGCAACCGCGGATCCCCGACGATGATTCTTACCGCCGCTGCGAGATGGATCACGGGCGGTGCCCAACTGACTGCTGGTCGCGCCGTCTTCAGCAATGGCAACAACCTTAATCGACTGTTGTCGACATTGGCCGTATTGGAACAGCGGGATGGTCAACTTAAGTTCGGATCCCTGAGTGCCTTTACGGCTGCTCAGAAGCTTGGGGGCACTGTGCACGGATTCATTGCCGGCAAGGACGTGTCTACGGCTGCCGCAGAGGCTTCCAAGGTAGACGGCGTTGAACAAATCATTACCGTGCAGAACGAAGCGTATGAAAAGGTACATGGTATCTGGCTTGCCTGTTCACGGTTGCAATGAACTTGTGGTCATATCTTCGAGAACTTCAATTGACTCTGCTACACAGGGGCTTCCAGAGAATTTTGCGCGGTTGCTCGTCGAAAACATCAAGAAGGGGAATTACACCCATGTTGTCGCCAGCCACTCGGCGTTCGGCAAAGGCATAATTCCAAGAGTCGCTGCTTTGTTGGATTCGCAACAAGTCTCGGATATCACCTCGATCCAGGACGAGAAGACATTTGTACGACCTATATACGCTGGCAACGCGATCGCTACTGTAGAGTCATCAGACCCGGTTAAGGTCATCACTATACGTGGGACAGCTTTCACCCCTGCGACCCCAGGATCAGGGTCGGCCGCTATCGTCGAAGGTTCAGATTCTAGAGATGAGCCAGTATCCGCGTGGGTATCAGAGCATCTCGCAGAGTCGGATCGTCCAGATCTCGCAACGGCTAGCAAAGTCGTTTCTGGCGGTCGGGGTCTCAAGTCCAAAGAAGAGTTCGACCGCATAATCCTACCGCTCGCCGATGCTCTTGGCGCTGCCGTTGGCGCATCCCGAGCTGCCGTTGATAGCGGTTATGCCGACAATAGTCTACAGGTCGGCCAAACCGGCAAGGTTGTTGCTCCCCAACTCTATATGGCCGTCGGCATCTCCGGTGCCATTCAACATCTGGCTGGCATGAAGGACAGCAAGGTCATTGCCGCTATCAACAAGGATGCCGATGCGCCCATCTTTCAGGTGGCAGATGTCGGATTGGTGGGAGACTTGTTCGAGAAAGTGCCTGAATTGACAGAAATGGTCCAGGCTGCCAAGTCATAGGTAATCTTGGCGGCACTCTCTACATTCAGCAGCTCCAGAAATCGAAGCTACTGTATCAGCCTATCGCTGATAGCATATCCGCCGTCCTCGTGAACTTCTCTCTGTCTATACCTCTCGCCTTACCACGCTCTCTTTCCGCCGCGTCTATGATCTGCCATTGATCCCAAGAAACTGCAGAAGCAGCGCTTGAACCAACTTCTTGCTTGACAGCCTCCCAACCACCCATTATCTTGTTTCCAACCTGGCCGCGCTGGAGGCTAATCCCGGCTAGCCAGTCCTGTACTATAGCATCTCCGGTCTCAAAAGCATCGAGCATAGTGGTGGCAATTACACCAGTTGGGCCTCTCTTTACCCAGCCAGCGCAGTACACTCCGTCCAACCGCTCCATGAGCGGCTGAGATGTGCCCTGGGTGTAAAGCGAATTGGAGCGCATCACTCGCCCCGACCCATCGTTGACTATGACGCCACGCTCTTCGTCGAATATAACGCCGACCTCGGAGAACCCCGGGAGGCTGGAGGATTTATATCCGACTGAGCGAATCACGATTTCTGAGGGGAAAATCAACGTGTCTCCGGTGGCCAAGGCCCTCGTCCGCGGGTCAAAGGGTGCCGCTAGCCTTGTCCTAGTGAACTCGGTGGCTGCTACCTCATTTGATATATCATCACGGCTGAGAAATCGGCTGGGGGAAAGACAACTTTCCAAGGACCATGATTTGCCGGCCGTAGGTGGGCGAGCATCACTTCCCTTGAGTAGTACGTCCATCAGCCGTCTGGAAACCCGGGGAAGACACTTGGTGTCCGCTGGTACGAGCGAGCGTTCAATAGGCTGAAACGACACGTTGGGAAGCTTCATCAGCTCCCGAACTTCTTTAATGGTGAATGCAGCCTGGGTAGCGCCTCGAGAATCAGTAAGGAGTATACAGCCTCAAGAGTGCATTGGAGAAGGCGAACCTGCATGGGACCCCTCCTGGCAATCACGCGTACCCTCTTGATTCGGCTGCGAGACAGTTCAGCCAGGGCATGCTTCGCAATATCTGTTCTTTTCAAAACATGGACGCTTTCCAGGAGAATTCTTGCCAAGTCCAACGCGACGTTGCCTTGCCCGATGATGATGGCGTCTTCACCACGGCTCAGGTCAGGATCGAGACTGGCGGACTCGGGCAGACCATTGTACCAGCCCACGAATTGACGGGCCGAGTACACTCCGCTTAAACTTGACTCGCCGGGAATACCGAGATGTTTATCCTTTGATGCTCCATACGCCAATACTATCGAATTATAGTGCCTCATGAGTGACTGAAACTCGACGGTGCAGGTGTTGGCACTGTGTACTGGACGACCGACGGAAACATTGCCAAGGAATTGAAAGTTGCGAGATTCAGCGATCTCCTCGAACCGCGACTGGCAGTTCTGGTTCTTGAATCAGCGGCTGAACAAGGGCAATCGACTTTTACCATTGAGGGTCTTTGCTGCACCTTCACCTCGGGATGGTCTGGAGCGACACCGTACCGTACCAATCCAAAAGGAACGGGCAGGGATTCGTACATGTCGATGCGCGCATGAGGTAACCGAGATAATACTCGGGCTGCGGTGTAAAACCCAGCTGGGCCAGCGCCGACGACGGCCATGCGCAGCGGAGCGCTCGGCAACACTGTGGAAAATGGCCGAGCTGTCGCGATAGCGCGGAGGACGCAGCGGCCCCGACGCATGACTAATTGGTAGCGGCACGACGATGACTTCAAAACCCTCGCATTGGTGAGCATAGGGAGCAGACATTGAAGATTGCTCGGGTTGTCATGGTGATCTTGATTGTCTACTGTACTGTACAGTACTGTATGTTCAAGGGTCACGATGAGACGGGCAACACGGCATCACGGGTACGAATTAGTTCCGGTGCCCGCGTTTCGAGTGGGTCGTGTATCAGAGTTACGTGAGGGTAACGAGAGCCCGGTTCCCCAGACCTAAGTGGCTATATAGGCTGCATACTAAATATTACCCGTTCTTAGTTTCTCTTAGACTAACGCGTAGTTTATCTTTATAACTATCTAGTTATTTATATTATAAGGAGCGCTTTACTTTTATAATAAATAATAGTAAAATAAATAATAAAATATTTTATAGTTTTAATCTATTATTTATAAAATACTCTTATACTTCTAAATACTTTATATATTTATAGTAGTAATAATAAGGTAGTAATAGACCTAATAGTAATATAATACTTAGAAAGTAAAGTAATATTAATAGAAATATAATTAAATAATAAAGCTACCTAGCTATAATAAACTAGCCTTAATATATCTATATATAAGCATCTAATTAAGGATCTATAAACTTAAGGAGGGAGGTAATATAGCTCCGCCTTACTACTAGTATAGCTACTTATAGGGCCTAATTAATATATTTATATAATCTATAATACCTTAAACCTAAATATAGCTTAAGTATATAATATACCCCGCTAGCTTAATTAAAGGCCCGCTTAGGGTATAATAGCTATTAGTAGCGCTTAATATATTCCTAATCGGCCTATTAACCGGTAGTATAATAATACCCTATTAGCTATTATTTAGCTATATATTATTAATTTCCTAAAGGTATATTAGGCCTTATAGGGCTTAATTTATTATTAAAAGAATTTCTTTTTCCTTTTCTTATAATATAATATATTTTATAACTTTTTCTTTCTTTTTTATATTATTAATATCTCGCGCTTATATTATCTCCTATTTATATTTAAAATAAGAAATTAAAAAAAAGAAAAAATCTTTTATTTTATCTTCTTTCTTAAAATATCTATTATCTTTCTTTAATATTTAATAATAACTAATCCCTTAACTTAATATTATTTAAGCCTTAATATATTATAGGCTCTTATATTATTAAGGGCGATAGTAATAATAACGATTTTATTAGCCTAAAAGAAATTAAATATTATTATATTTTATATTTAAAAGATTTAATTTAAAAGGGTATTATAAAATAGAAATATATTAGATATAATCTAGCCTATAATATATATTATATAGATAAAAAAGGGTATTTTAAGAGAAATACCTTTTTATTATTAATTTATATATCTATTAATAAATCTATAATATAGAAAGGATAATATTTATTAATATATTATTAATTATCTAGCCTAAGCCCGCTTAATAGGTATCTTTATATATCGCGTTATCCTTTTTATATAATATTATATTATTAATAAATATCTTATTATTATAATAAAGGCTATATATATATCTAGCCGCGCTTAATATTATCCGCTTTTACCTCTACCTTAAAGCCCTTACTTTTATTTATTAAAGCTATTTTATTTTTAATTACTTATCTAAATAATACCTTTATCCTTACTAACTAATAGATAATACTAACTATACCTATTTATAATAGCGGCTTAATAGGCTATATTATATTAGCTTAATATATTATATTATAATAGCTTAATATATTAATAGTTAGCCTATAGGGTTTTATAACCCGCTATAAATAAGCCTTTTAATAATAAAAGGCTAATTAGCGCGAGCTTTTAATATATATAGATAATAATTATAATAAATATTATAATATTAATTAAGCTATAATTCGCGCGTTAAAATATATTAGCGCTATTATCGCGCTTAAAAATATAAACCTAATTAGCTATAATTTATTTAATTATAAAAATAAAAATAAAGGAAATAAAAGGAATAATAGGCTTTAAATAGCTTTAAGGAATACTTTAAGCGTATACTACCTAAAGGTTATCTTTTTATTTATTAATAATTTAAAAGGGACTTTTATAGAATTAATTTTTATAGCTTTAGGCCTATTATATATCGAAATATCTCTTTATTATTATTTAAAATATATAATTACTTTTATATTAAATAATAAGTTAAATAGCTTTTAAATTAAAGTAATAAATCCTTTCTATTTAATTAAGATATTATAGCGCTTATTATAACCCTATATATTTTTAGTAATAAGGATATCCTTTATTTTATATTTATTAAGGCCTAACTTATTAGATAGATAGATAGTATTACGCTAGGGACCTATAGAGGTATCTAGGGTAGCTATCCTATTTATAAGGGAAACTAGGAAACTCCCGGAGGAAAACCCTTACCTCGTCTTCCTACCGTTATGCCTCTCTTATCTCGGTTGCGCCTTTATAGCGCATCGTCCCCTAGGGTAGGTCCTAGGGGTCTCTAGTTTATTATCCTACTAGCGCTCGTGCTAGCGCGCGGCCGGTACGGGGCAGCCTAGCTACCCTACCTCTTTATTTATTAATATACTAGCCCTTCCTTCCGCCTTTCTTCCTTTCCCTTTTCCTTTATCTTTACTATCGTTACTACCTCTATAACTACCTTATACCCAATGCGCGTCTATCTATCCGCCTATTAGTCTTATGCTTCTTCTAGACCTTCCTTTTTATTACTACTATCCTTATCCGCGATGCCTAATCGCTCCCGCCCTAACGCTACTTCTTCCTTAGCTCTTTAGGCTAAGGAGGAGGAGGTAGAGCGAAAGCTTATAGCGTCGATACCTTAAGCGTTAGAGAAGTTAAAGGGGAAATCGAAAAAGGCTCCCGGCTTAGCCTTTAAGCGCGTCCCTACCGTATCCGGTTTTAAGTATATAACTCCCTATTAGAATTATATCGGGATACTTATTAATACCGATTATAGCCGTAACTATAACGGCTATTAGAATTAATATCGTAAGCCGACTCTACCCTTACCCTCCTTTAAGTCTTCTCCTTACCTATTAATATATTCGCTAGATATAACCTCTAAAGCCTATTATCGTTATTACGACTTTAACTAGAAGTATTTTAAAGTAGGTCTTTATCTTATTCCTTATTTACCCCGATTAGGTTCTTTCTAACTTCTCCTTTAGATTAGACCTAAAGGCGCTAGCTATACGGCTATCTTATATACCTATTACCTTAATATTTATAATAAAGAGGAGGACCCCTACCCTAAGCGTTAGACCGAGCTATACCGGGCCGCTACCGCGTCTTATAGAACTAAGGCTATTGTATAAGCCTTTAACTAGCGCGCTACGGCTATAACCCTAATTACTAGTAAAGGGGGGGCTACTAGTATAGAGGTAGCCGATATCCTTATCGATATAGCCGCCGCTTAAGAGCGTATATACGACGATTTTATATCTTTTTATATATCGGTCCTCTCTCGGCTAGATAGGATAAAGTATAGCGCGGCTATATTAGCCTTAATGCTTTACGATATCTACGAAAATATCTAGTCCTTCTACGATTCTTTTATTATTAGAGCTTTTAACCTTAGCCCTAATACTACTATACCCCTACGCCCTAATAGCTCCTTAGCCCCGGTCCTACCCCCGCCCTTAATACCTTATTCTACCGCTAGGTAGCTTAATACCCCTAGCGGTAAGCCGCGGACGAAGAAGTTTTCGGAGATTAATAGCTCCGCTGCCCTTTAGGGTCTAGGTTATAAGCGGGCCGCCGGCCTTAAGTCGAAGGAGGTAATTAAGCCGGGTAATATAAGTAATAAGGATAGCGAGGATAATAATAGCGTAATAGAAACTCCTACTAAGAAGTCCTATTAGTAGTAGGCGCTAGTGCGATTAGGTCCTAATATAGGGAGGAGCTATATAGATTATATCTAGTTTTTAATTTTCTTTTCTTTTATTAGTAGGGGATAGTTTAGTAGAAGAGTAATAAGGATATCCTAATAATAATTACTTACTTTCGTAAAGTACTATATAATAATACCTTACCCTATTATCTCTAGCGTCTTTAGCGGGCCGGGAGCGGCCCGCCTTACTCCGCCGCTCCGCTTAGGTTTAATCCTTATATTAGGAATATAAAGTATCTCTCCCTCGATTAGTTCTCCTCCTCCTCTATACGGATAATCGCCCCCGCTTTAGCCCTAGCTCTCTCGTATAGGTTAAGGTTTAGGTCTATTATAACTACTTACGGTCTACTTCTTATTACTCTATTAAATACGTCTGCCTATACCGCCGCTATAGTAGTAGTTAGGGCCCTACCCGGGCCCCTACTATCTACCCGTCGTCTCCCCCCGGCGGCTTCCTTATCCTAACCGTCCTAGCTATCTTTATTAATCTAAGGGTATAGCTAATTAAGGCTAAGCCTCTTTAGTATCTCCGCTAGTACGAATTATAGAAGGCGCCCTAAGGATAGGAACTACCTTACTAGCCTAGCTATATAGCCCCTTATATAGAGGAGCTAGTATACTTCCTATACTTCTTTAATAGGGGGTAGTTATTCTCTAGCTTATACCGTTAATTTATAATCTAGGGTAATATAATAAATTATATCCCTTCCGGCCCTATATCGGTAGAGGGGCGTTATTATTCTTAGTACCCTTCTCTTAAAGAGGAAGTCGTTTAGGCCTATCTTCTTAATATATATCTAGATTAATACCGCGCTAATATACTTTAGTTATCCTTTATATAGTATTAGGGGGCCCTTTATCGAATTAAAAAGCGGCGGGATAGAGGCTATATACCGCGGGCCTTAGCCGGGGCCCGCCTTTACTTTACCTTCGGCTCTTACCTACCTATCTACCTATTCCTCGGCGACTTTCGCTTATAGCCGCCTTTTTATAGCTTTTACTTATATTATAGGGCTTAATCGAGTCTCTCTATCGTTATCCCCTACTATTAGCTAGTCGCCTAGCGCTATTATCGCTTCCCTAAGGGGGGGCCGGGCCGCGCCCCGCCTAGACCTCTTCTTCCGGAGTATTATTACTATAAATACGGTTGCGGTTTCGAGTCTTACGAGTATACCTATAGTTCTTAATCTTAGGATTATATAACTTACCTTAAAGTTAAGGAAGATATCGAGCGGTAATACCTCCGTTTTTACCTTTAGGTAGTAGGTAGGTATAGCCCGGTATACTCCTATTACGGTATATAGATACCTTATCTAATACTTCCCTAACTCTTTTACGATACCCCTTAGGTTCTTCCCCTTTAGGGTCGGTATATAGTATACCGCCGCCCTATAGGTAAATATAGCCTAGATTACCTTTATATAGACTTCTTTTATCTTTTTAAGTAATAGGCTATATATAGAAGCGGCTAGGTATATAAGTAAGAGGGCCTAGCGTTATAGCTTTACCTTAAGTTATATAAGGTATAGTTTCTATAAAAGCTTATAGTAAACCCGGACTCTAAGGAGTTATATATCCTATACCGGGTATACCGTATTAGGGCCTAATCGGATAATCGTTATATCTACCTATCTCGCTTTAGTAAAGTATATTAGCTTACTTTTATTAGGTTTAAATATAACTCTAAACTCCTCCGCTTATTCCTAATATATCGCCTAGGCTCCTTCGATCTAGCTTACGGTCTATACCGTATTATACCCGATACTAATAAGGTTAATATTATCCGTAAAGCCTACTATTTAGATCCCTCGCGCTTTTTATAAGCGCTTATAGAATAGGGTAATATAATAAAGGAAGAGGATAAGGGAAAAGGGGGATCCTTAGGGGACCCCGGCCGTTACTAGGGTAGGTCGCGCGGCTTATCCGTCGAAGATAAATATAGAAGTCCTATCTTTTAGGTAGCTCTAGAGTAGGCTCGTTACTTACTCTAAGAAGCCCTTCTTTAAGAGGACCTTAAGTAAGATACTATAGTTTACTATATCGAAGGCTCCTTTAATATCTAACTATAGGAATAATATTATACTTTTTCTTACTTAGGCCGCCTTAATTACCTCTATAACCGTAAGGATAGCGACTTCTATAGACCTATATTTTCTATTCCCTATCTACCCTCCTAGTAGTAGCCCGTTTTCCTTCGATACTCTAGCGATCCGGGTAATAAGTATCGCCTTAAGGATTTTCCCTATCGTTAAGAGTAGCGAGATTAATCTCTACCCTCCTAGCGTACTATAGACCTCCTATTTCTTATCCGGCTTCCTTAAGACTATAACGTTAGTATAGCGGAACCGGATTAGGAAATACCCGGTCCTTATATAAGCGGTAAAGATCTTTATTAATTCCTCTTATAGTTATAGACCGTATATCTTTAGAAACCTAAGGGGGACCCTATCTAGCCCCGCTACTTTCTAAGGGGATATCTTCTTTATCGCTTATACTATATAGCTCGCGGTAATTTCTTCCTTTACTTCGAATCTCGGTAGGGACTCTCTAGCCTAGCGTTACCTAATTAGGGCCGATTAGGGGAAAAATTTAGCCGTAAGGGTAGCCGCTTTATCTTAGAAGTATATCGCGACCCCTTATAGCGTTATAAGTAGGGGGATATAGGTAGGTTCCGGGGGGGCCCCGCTACGGAGGCGGGCCTATTTCGCTAGCTTTTAAAGTAGGCTTAGGTTTCTTATTATCGCTTATAGCATCTCCCGCTAAGCTTTCCGCTTCTCTTCTTAAACGATTCGTTTTAGGGTCGCTACCGTCTCTTTAAGCTCCTCTTACTCTCTATCCCCTTTTCGTCTCCTATATCTCCTCCTAGCTTTCTTCGTAGCCCTAAAGGCCTTTATTACCCTTATCGTATACTATTAGTCCCTATTTCCCTATCGTTTAGGCCGGTACGGGATTATATCTTTAGCGATACTTTAGAGGGCGTTAATAAAGTTATTTAGGGCTTTATCTATCTCCTCTTTCGTCCTTACCTCCTTATATTTCGGTATTATTTCTTTCGCTTTTTCCTAAACCGCCTCCTTATTTATATTTTTCTACCTTAATACCGGCTTACCTCCCTCCCCTTTTTCTTCCCTAAGGGAAGCGGTTAGGAGGAGGACTTAAAGGATATAATCGGAGCTAACTAGCTTTAGGTTAGGTCCCTGGTATATCGGGTCGAGGTCTCTTATCGCGAAGGCTAGGTCTAGGGTATTATCCCTATATCTATAGAAACTCTTTATATATTCTTCTTTCGGTATAAGGAGGTCGGCCCGGAGCCTAGCCGCCTCCGCTAGGAGGCGGTCGGCTCTATTACTTATCCTTTTATATTCGTCTTAAGCCGGATAGTAGGTATTAAAGTCCCTAATAACCGTAATTACTTATCCCGCCTTGGCTCCCGCTATAGCCTAAAGGGCTAAAGCGCGGAGCTCGCCCGGGGGGGAATATACGGCTAATAGTCTTTTACCTCCGCTAAAAGTAATCTTTCCTTAATCTTAATCTATTATCGGTTTTTAGCCTCCTACTAGTAGTCTCTTATATATATATATCGCTAGGCGGCCGCCCCCCTATAGTAACTTATAGGGGGCGAGGCCCGGGGATAATAATAGCCGTCCTAGGGCCGAGGCTACCTCCTATAACGCAATAATATTATATTATTCCTTACTATATAGTATAAAGTATATTAGCTCGTTTCTCTTATTAATATTCTAATATAAAACCTTTATTTATATATTATTATAATTTCCTAGTAGTTAATAGTTTATTTTAGCTCCGGCTATATAGATATAGGCGGGGTTTAGTCTAGGGGGGTAGCGCTATATTACCTTACGAATCGTTAGATACTAAAGTTACTTAAGTTTACTATCTAGGTCTTACTAGCTTAGGTAGTACTTATACCTAAAGGTCTTCTTTATTTCTTACCTTATCTCGCTAGGGTAGGTATAATTAGGACTAGGGGTATATTAAACTAGAATATCGAGTATAACGCTAAGTAGTCCTATAAGTCTATAATCTACTTAGCGAACCGGATAGGTTATATCGGGTAATATATCCTTATATTTTCTTATAGCTTAACCGCTATAGGGTAGGTCCTAGCCTATAACGGGTAGTTTCTATAATAAGATATATATTTATAGGGGATAGTACCTACCTTTACTAGGTAGTTATCCTCTCCTTTAATATATCTTATTTCTCTATACCGGCTATACCTCGCTACCTCCTTATACCTCCTCCCGATATAACCGTATTTATAATAGTTATAATACCTCTATAGGCGGACCTTCTCGTCGAAGGGCTTATATCGAAATACTTAGGCGTTTACTATTAGTCTAAAATTATAGAGTTTATTAGCCTTATCGATATCTATTAGGGAGAAGACTAAGGTCCGGATCGGATAATCCTCGGTTTATAGCTTTATTACCTTTATCTTTAAGATTAAGATATTATTTACCTTATTTAGCTCCTCCTTCTACTCCTTATAGTTCCCGGCTATAAGCCGGGCCGGTACCCCCTTTATAACTACCTAATATTTCTACCTAGCGATTTTAGCTCCGTTACTAAAAGTATCTATAACCTATACCGGGTTCTATATAAACTCCTTTACCGCTATATTAAAGGTTACCGCTATATCTCCGCTCGGTATACGCCTCGCTACCGCTACTATTATTCTCTTTAGGGCTATATTAATCGCCTATACTATATCCTTTAGGCTTCTATTTATAATGCCTTCTACCTATAATATATTTATAACTATTAGCTCCCTTTTATACCGCGGTAGTACCTACTTACTCGCGACTTCGAATTAGCCGTTCCCTTTATTCCTTATTACTACTAAGGCCTAGGTTTAGCCCCTATCCTACCCTATATCGGCCTTTAGGCTTAATTCCTTAACCGTATCCTTTACGGCCGTTTTAATCGTAGCTTATATCTTATAGAGTTACGGTTCGGTAAATCCTCGGGCCCGGGTCTAAGCCGCCGCGTAATCGATAAAAACCGCCTATACGCGTTAGAGGATATTCCTAAGGACGATACGCTTAAGTTTAATATATACTCGTCGGTTAGCTAGTTCGTCTAGCTAAAGTAGCGGGCCCGGCTCGGTTACGGTATAATTCTCCTTATTATAGACCTTAAATAGTTATATATCGGGGAGGAAGGAGGCTAACCGCTCCCGGTATTAGCTCGAGTCGAGGCCTTACCTAGAGAGGATATCCGGCCCCCGTCCCCTATGCCCTCTTATACCTCTAGAGACTATCCTACCCTAGGGCATTCTAGCGTCCTAAGATCGAAAATAAAGTCGGATTTGATTTTACTCGCGATGCGCGCCCGCTGCGGGCACTAGTCTTATTCGCGAAGGTTTTAGCCTAACTTATTATTATTAATTTATAGTTATAGCGCTAGCTTAATATTAGCTAAGGCTTAATTAGGTAATATATTATTTATTATTTACTTAACCTAATTAATATAAAATATTATATAAATACCTTAAAGAGTATTTAATATAATATTTAGTAGGTTTAATATTATAATTATTTAAAACTTTACTATAAGGTTATTTAATTTTTAATATAAGCGGTTTATCTTTATATTTTTTATATCTAATTATATATAATTACTTATTTAAAAACGCTTAGCTAGATATTAAGATATATTAATTATATCCTATTATTTTTATTAATATTAAGCGATAATAAACTATATAATTTTTATTCCTTTATAAAAGTATTATATAAATACTATAGCCCTATCCTTTAGCGTTATATATAATAAAATAAGGTTAAAGGGGTATTAAATAAGCTTAAGGTAAAACTTATATAATACCCTATTTAGGCTTAATCTAATAATTAAGGAGTTATA
>APKU01000327.1:0-12874 GCA_000472125.2 Hirsutella thompsonii MTCC6686 | reverse complement strand
AAGCTAGGAAAAATAAAGCTATCCCCTCCTATAGTAGGGTACCTATTACGATACTAGATAAATACTCGCCGCTAGGCTCTAGGTTTTCTTCCCCGTTAAAGTAGGCCTTTAATTAGGCCGGTAGGGTATATTATAGATTTAAGCTATATTTAAGTCTAGGATATTATAGATTATATAAATATACCGATTAAGCCCTATAAATAGCTATACTATTAGTAAGGCGAAGCTATATTACTTCCCTCCTTAAGTTTATAAATTCCTAATTCGATATTTATATATAGATATATTAAGGCTAGTCTATTATAGAAGCTTTAACTACTTAAGCGGAAAGAGTAAAAAGGTATCTTAATAAAAAGGACGGATAAAAGATATAACGCTAAAAAAGGCCCTTTATTTAAGCGTTAATATTATTATAAGCTTAATAGTTATTTTTCCTTTAAAAGGATTACTCTATATTATTGCTATTTAAGAGCTTTTAAATAGGTTTATTAGGCCTTTCTTAAAGGAGAAGAAGAAAAAAATAAAGATTTATTTAGGGTAGGAGGATAATATTATATAATATTATCTTCTCTAAGGAAAAAAGGAAAAGGTATAATAATATACTATAGATAAAAAGGTAATTAGATATTAAAAAGTATTTAATTAAATAAATAAGAATTCTTCCCTTTATTTATTTTTTTCTTTTATTATATAGATACTTAGATTAATTCTAATCTAATACTTAATATATTTTTCCCTTTCTAAATAATATAGCTATAATAATATTATTATTATAAGAGTTACCTCTATATATATAAAGAGTATAATTAATAGCCTTTTTATAAGAATACTATCTAATTATACTATTATATACCTTTATACGCGCTAGTAAATTAGGAAAATAAAGCTATCCTCTCTTATAATAAGGTACTTACTATAACGCTAGATAAATACTTACTATTAGGCTTTAGGTTTTCTTCCCTATGAAAATAGGATTTAGGTTTCTTTTTTAAAGTAGTAGTATAGGTAAACTAGGGCTAAAAAACCTAGCTAGAGTAATATAATCTCTCTCTCTCTCTCTCTCCCTTTCTTCCGAACTATAAAAGGGCGCTTTCCCTTTTTCCCTTTATCCTTCTTTTTTTCCGTTTTCCTATATATTATACTTTAAGGTAAATTCTATAGTTTTCTTTCTATTTTATATTAGCGCGCTTACTTTAAGCCGGCTATAGTATATTATTACTACTTAGCTAGCTAACTAGCTAGTTAATAAGCTACCTATTTATATTATTACTTTACTTTTATTCTATCTTTATTATAACCTTACCTTATTATCGCTTTATTATTAGCTATAGCTAATAGTAATAATAAGAATATTTACCCTATTTAATTATATATCATTAATTTTAGCCTACTTTAAGATATTAAGATTATTAATATAGTAAATATACCCTACCCTTATAGTAAGGTCGGTATTAACTTACTATAAAGAAAGGCCGCTTATATAATATCCTCTATATATTTTATATATAGGGTATTTATAAATATAATATAGTTCGATATTATAATCTAATTAATATATCTTTAGTCCTCCTTTACTATAAAATCGGGGCGCTAATAGCTTTAATAGCTAGAACCGGTTTAAGGTATATCGCTTATATACGCTTATATAGAATTCTATTTTTAAGGTTAGCTTTTATTAATTCTATATAAATAGCTTTATTACTTATTTTAATATTAATATTATATATTTCCTATTATAGCTATTAAAATATAGCCTACTTTATCCCTAATAGAGTTACTACCTTTAGACTTAGACTTAAGAGTAAGTATAAAATATATTACTTATATACTTATTAATAAGGTATTAAGAAGATAGGGGTAAGCTATAAATCCTATAGTTATTACTTTTATAGTAGTAATAATAGCTAGAGGCTTTATATTTCTTAATTTTATTATTTATAAGTTCTTTTTTATCTTTATACTTATATAGCTTAGATATTATTATTACTTAAAATAGGCTATTAATTAATTTATTATTTTATAACTTATAGTTATATCCTCTAAGAAGGTAGGTAATCCCTATAAGTATATTATTATTAATATTTATATAGAAGGGTATTATATTAAGAAACTTTAAGATAGAGTTACCTAACTTTTATTTATTTACCTACTTATATAATACTAATAAGTATAATATTTATTTAAACTTTAAGTAATTTATATAAGCTAAGCTATATAGGTAAAATAACTAGCTATTATTTAAATAAAGATAAAAAGCTTTTAAAGTTATTAAGAGATATTAGTAGAGTTTTACTAATTGCATAACCTTAACTTCAAATATCTAATCGCATAACCTCTCCACCTGCCAGGCCTATTTTTCCCGTAGCCGCTCGAGGCCTAAGTACCTGCTCGTACCGACTTCGCACCGTTAATATAACGCACCTTTAATTGCAACGCACCTTTAATTATAACGCACCTTTAATTGCAAAGGACGTAGCAAAAGACGCTGCAAAAGACGCTATAAAAGACGCTGCAAAAGGTATTATAAAGGGACGTGTTATAAAGAGCGCTAGGTAGAGGGCTGCAATTCGCGCTTCGAGGCGCTATAGCGCTTCTCGCCGTGCCTTTATAGCGCTCTTTGCAATACCTTCCGTAGCGCCCTTTATAATACCTTCCGTAGCGCCCTTTATAATACCTTTTATAGCGTCTTTTATAGCGTCTTTTACTATATCCTTTATAATTAAAGGTATATTATAATTAAAAGTATATTATAATTAAAGGTCTTAATATATAACCTTTCGGAATATTAGATATACCCGACTATAGCTAGAATATAAGGTAATTATAGGGTAGAAGTAGCTAAGAGTAGCTAGGGGGTAGGGAGGTTATACGATTAGATATCTAAGGTTATACGATTAGTAAAACTCTATTATTTTATAGCTAGATAAGCTTTAGATTATTATCTTATATAATTATATTAATAATATAAGTAAGTATTTCTTTAAATTTAAAAAGAAGGTTATTAAAAGGCTAGCTATATTATTAATAACGAGATTATACCTTAATTTATACTTTTTTAATTCTTAAATATTATTAAAGTAATATATAAAGTAATAGATAATACTTTAAGTTATTATATACTTTTAAGGGTATTATTCTTCTTAAAAGTAATAATAGAATATATTTAGGTCTTATAAAGGGAATATAAAGGAATATATATTTAAGAGTATCTATATTATTATTAAATTATAGCTATTTATTAATTATTTACTTTACTTATTATTAATTTAAGGGATAATATAAGGATTTAGGCTTTTTATTATATTTTAATTAAAGAAATAATTTCTACCGTAAGATTAATATTATATTAGAGATCGCTATTACTATAGCTAAAAATAGCCCTAAAGGGGTAATATTATATAGCTATAGGATATATTATATTTTATTATATTATATAGGGTTTTATATTATAGCTTTAAGCGCTATAAAGAGCTTAAATATATTATTATAAGGGTCTTCGACCTATAAGTAGCCTAGGCTATAGGCCTAGGCCGGTTATATATAGAGAGGGCTATAGTAACCTTTAAGGAGCGGAGTAATATATATAGAGGTATTCCTTCCCTTCCTCTCCTTTTTATAGTTTAATATATTATTATTATAGTAGGTATCTAGCTAGACCTCTACCTACCCTATAATAAATTAAATTATTACTTTTATAATAATAAGAGACTTATTAATAGTAAAGGGTATAGCCCTATTAATATAAATATAGCAATATATATAAATATTAATAGATAATATATTTAAGCTCCTTATAGTACTTAAAGCTATAATATAAAACCCTATATAGCGTAATAAAATATAATATATCTTATAGCTATAAGATATTACCCTTTTAAGGCTACTTATAGCCCTAATAGTAGTATTTCCTAATATAATGCTAGCCTTAAAGTAAAAGCTATTTTTTTAATTAAAATAAGATAAAAAGCTTAAATCCTTTTATTTCTTTTTTAATCGCTTATAAATAAAATATATAATAGATAGATAATTAGGCCTTAATAATAATATAGATACTTTTTAATATATACTTTTTTATACCCTCCTAAAGACCTATATATATTATATTACGGCCTTTTAAGAAAGTAATAGCCCTAAAAGTATATAGTAACCTAAGGTATTCTTTAATTACCTTATATATTACTTTAATAATATTTAAGAATAAGAAAAGGTATAAGATAAGCTATAATCTTTATACTAAAAGGATAGCTAATCCTTTAGCGATTTATTCTTTAAGCTCGAAGAGATATTTACCTATATTACCGGTATAGCTATATAGAATAATAATATTAAAGTTATTTAGCTATAGAATAATATATCCTTATAGCTTTAAAAGCTTTTTATCTTTATTTAAATACTAGCTAATTATTCCGCTTATATAGCCTAGCTTACTTAAGTTACTTAAGGTTTTAAATAAATATTATATTTTTTAGCGCTATATAAATAAATAAATAAGCGGAAACTAGCCGACTTTATATTAGGGTTTATAGGCTTATCGCCCCTTATTATAAATACTAATAGTAATATATTTATAAGGTCTATCTACCTTCTTAAAGGATATAGCTATAGGCTATTATTACGGGGTAGGCAGAGGTCTGGCTAGGTGCCTGCCGTAGTAATAGTATATTAAACTATAAAGAGAAGAAGAAGGGAGAGAGCACCTCCGTATATATTGCTCCGCTCCTAGAGGGTTGCTATAGCCCTCTCCGTATATAACCGGCCTAGGCCTATAGCTTAAGCTACTTATAGGTCGAAGACCTTTATATAATACTCCCGCCCTATCTCCGGTATAAGTATATTATCTTTTACCGTTAATAGGCCGCCGGGCCGGTATATATAGGGCTAGCGACCCTTACGCGCCGCGCCCGGTCGCCAAGGGCTTCTATATAGAGGATAATAATAATATTAATAAGCGCGCTATAAATACTCCGTAGTTACCCTTATTAACCGGCTAGGATAATACGCTTAAGCGTTATATAAGAGGGCCGCCTACCCCCTATATTACGCGCCCTTCGGGCTTCTTTCCTTTTTCTCTTTATTATTACTATTATTATTATTATTATTATTACTATTATTACTATTATTAATATTATTATATACCGCTTTTCGCCTTATATTTATAGGCTATTATAGCGCTAATTAATCTATATAGATACCTATAAATATTTATATTAACTCTACCGCCCTTACTATAGATAGCGATTCCGCTACTATTACCGCTACTACCGCCGCCTAGGCTATAGATACTACTATCGCTACGAATAACGGGTTTAAGGCCGCTTAAGCCTCCTCCTTTATTATTTAGGCTACGGCTTAGGCTGCCTTTATTACTATTACCGCTCCTAATAGAGCTCCCGCCCCTAAGGGGGCGATAAAGAAAAAAAAGAAAGAATTAGCGCTAATCGTTATATATCCGCTCGGCGGTATACGCGCGAATATTACTAATTAAAGTAATAAGGGGAACTCTACGATATATTATATAGCCGTTATATTAGCTTAAATATCGATTACTACGATACTATTAGGCGAAAGCTATATTTTACTTACTTATAGGGGAGTTATAGGTATATATTAGTATTTATAATACTCCTTAGCGTATAGGACCTCTAAAAAGGCGCCTATATACTTAAGGAGTATAGCTTTAGCTATTAGCTAATACTTTAAGTAAAGTATATAGAAGAAAGGGTTACTTTCCTAATAAAGGCGGAGCGCTTAGATCTATAAGTAAACTCCTATCCCGATATAGCTATATATAAGCTAATTATATACTATAAAGAGGCCGCTTAAGCATTCTTAAGGGTAGTTAGGGAGGTAGGTAATAGAACTAGCGCTACTTAAACCGCGGGTTAGGTCGCGCTAACCGGCTAAAGGCGGGCCCCCGCTATAGTATTAGCTAATATACTATTTAAGGCGCCTAGCTTTACCGCCTAAGGGATAGATATCTAGATACGGGCTATAAAGCGCTACTTAAAGGCATTAAAGGGCGCGGGCGGTAGCGCGGGGCCGCTCGCTAAGGAGGGGGAGGAAGAAAAAGAGTTAGGCGAGGAAGGGGAGGGCGATAAGGACGATAATAATAATAATAATAAGGAGGAGGATAAAGAGCTACGCCTAGCGATTAAATAGCGCTACGTAATATAAGGCCGCTCTTATTATTATACCCTAAGGGGCTAAAATAAAAGGATTCGATTACCGCTTATATTATCTATTTATTTTATAACCCCTAACCGTCCTTTCGCTATATATAGGCGCTTAAAGCGCTATATTAATATTACCTCGGCTATAAGGCTATTATTATCCGCCGCTAGGCCTTACTACTATTCGAATATATCTAAGGCCGCGGTATCTTTAAACTTTAAAAGCGGCTTTTAGGTTAGGTTTAAGTAGCCTACCTACTTAACTAGGACTTCCTATATATACCTACCGCCTAGCTTTACTTTTTAATATATAGTATATACCTTTTCGATAGCGTATTCGTTTTTACCTTTAATTAGGAATATAAGGGGTTATATATCTACTACCTCCTAGCCGGGTAAGGGGTCCGCTACCGCTTAATAAAATAACTCGATATTAAACCGCGGGTAAATATTAATCGGGAGGCCTTTAAGCTCTATAATATATAGGCCGATAACGCGCTATACTATAAACTTTATATAGAGCTAATCTAGCTTCTTCTTCGGCCGGCTAGAGGCCTAATTATAAAGGTCTAGCTAGACCTTATCCCTAGCTATAAATCTCTTTACTAGCGCGCGCTTAATATTTATATAGCGCTCTTAAGTCTATACCGCTACTACTATCGCTATCTAATAGTAGTTATTAATCTTAATAAGCTTATTAATAAACGCTTTAGCGCGTCCTTCTAGCGAGGTTAGGGCTATAGGTATATCTACTTCCGTAAGGGGGATAGGGGACTCGAGCTTATAGGTATATATCGCGAAGAACGATAATATACTAATTAATATATATAGCTAGCTATTAAGCGTAACCTAAGTAGCGGGTAGCTAGGCGTCCTAATCGGCCTAATTATAGGCTATAAAGGCTTATAGATATACCTATACTTCCTAATTAAGCCTCTTAGGCCTATTATCCGTCTAGGGGTAATATACTATATTAAGCGCGTATTTAATCCGGAGTAGTTTATATAGCTATATCTAGAACCGGCTAGTCTAATTAGTTCCCCTATTATTTATAATATTAGCTAGCTAGCTATAGAAGTATATAAAGTACTATAAGAAGCGTTCGGTATAGGCCTTTATATCTATAGAAGTAACCGGTTTAAGGATAATAGTTTTATTTAGCCGATCCTTAATAACCTATAGATAGCTATTCCCTTTTAGGGTTACTAGAAGGTTAGTAATAAAGTCTATCTAAATATACCTATAGAAGCGCTTAAATACCGGTAGGGGGCGGAAGAGCCCCCTCTATTATACTTATTAAATCTTTATATAGCTATATATATTATAATTATAAATAAACTACTATATATATATTTATATTAGCGGCTAGTAGAAGTCTTATATAACTCTAGCTATAATACTATCCTACCTAAGGTAGCTAGAGGTATTAGCGTTATATATAAGCTAGATAAGCTTAATATATAGCTTATTCTTCTTAAGCTCCTTTAGGGGTATATCCCTTGCCCCTACCTCTATTATATAGGGGGCGCTAAGGACCTAAAAGTAGCCCCTTTAATATAAATAGCCGCGTATATCGATAAAGTAGTTAGCTATTTAGATCTTTAGCTTAAGCTTTAGGTTAAAGGAACGGGTATTAAAGTCTACCGCGCGCTTAATACTCTTATAAATACGGTTAAAGGCGGTAAGTCTATCTTAAAGGCCCTAAAGGTATTTATCGAGAAATGCTATATCGGCTTAGGGCCGCGGGAGTAATATTAATATACTTAAGGGGCTAGCGGGTCTATCTATACGGGCGGTATCGGTAGTACTTAAAACTATCGCGCTTATATAAATATAGAGGGCGTTCTATAGGATTAACTATTATATACGCGCATTAAGTTCCTTACTTATAGGGCGGTTTTAATTACGCTTTAATAAGGCATCCGGTACTATAGCCTTAAAGCTAGAGCGATACCTAATTTTAAAAGTAAACCGTAATAGGTATTCTACCTAGCGGGCCTATTATTTAGATAGGTACTATTAGGTTATAAAGTATTTAAGGTTCCTATAGTCTATTAGTATTATAAAGGCGCGATTATAGCTATAAAGCTCCGCTTATTACTACTTAAGGTAGCTAAAATTTATATTTATCCGGGTTAAGGTATAGGCTATAAGCTAAGAGGCGGTTAAGGACCTTTTATACCTTCTATATATAGTCCTTATATAAGCCGCTTATATAGATAAGGATATTATCTATATATATAGAGATATATTCGTCGAGTAGGTCGCTAAGTATAGAATTAATATAGCGCTAGAAGGTAGCTAGTATACCGGAAAGGCTAAAGGGGGTTACTATTTACTTAAATAAGCCGTAATATATACGGAATATTATCTTCTACTCCTTATTATATATAACCTATACCTTATAGAACGCTTAAATAACGTTAAGCTTTATAAACTATTAAGCGCCTATTAGGTTATAAAGTATATCCCTAATAAGCGGGAGGGGGTATTAATTAGGCTTTATAATCGCGTTAAGGGCGCGGTAGTTATAGTAAAACCGGAGACCGCTATTAGGCTTATATATAAAAAGGACCGGTACCCTAGCCTTAAAGCTATTAATACGGATAAACCCTTTATCTAATAGCTCGCGGAGCGTCTTCTTAAGAATAAGGAGCTTAGCTTATAATATATTATAAAGGGGGCTAAATAAAGGGTAAGGGTCGCGGCTATTTACCCCCCTATAGAGGGGGATCGTATAGTTTATACCGGGCTTATAAGGGTTAAGCTTATTGGCCTTTTATTTATTAAAGAGCGATAGGAGGTCGTAGAAACGCTAAGGAATAATCTCCGCTAATTTAAAGAGTAACTTTAGGCGCTTTTTATAAAGCGCCTTATCGATATCTATTATATTAATCGTATAGATAAACGCGGCGGTATATACCTTACCTTTTAAGCGTTATATCGATTTAATTAACCCGGTAAAGACTAAGGCCTAGATTTCTTTTAGGTTAAGCTATAGCGCGTTTTTATCGGGTATATAGTATATTTAAGCCTATATCGGGCCGAATTAAAGCCTATCCTTATATAGTATCGAGTATAACTTTATATATCGGAGCTATAGCTTACCGAGGATTAAAGGGTATATTAGGTCCGGTATTATATAGGCTACTATTATACCTATATAGCCGTTAACCTCCGCGGCTATCTAGGCGATACTATAGACTACTACTCCCTTTATTATACCGGAAGCGCCTATAATCGGGCGCGGTATAATTAGTTCTATTAAGAGGTATAAGTCTTATATAAGCGCTTTATTAATTACGATATAATATTAATATCTTTTATCTATAGCTATAGAGAGGGCCTTTATATTATTAAGAATAAGTAAAATAAATATAATTCTTTCCTTAATTCTATTTAAGAGGTTAGCTTTTACTAGTTCTATAGGATAGGGCTTTAGCGCCTACCTACGCGCTAGAGCTATACTTTTCCTACCGCGGCCGCTAGCGCGGGGCTTATATTATCCCTATTAGAGTCGTTATCCTTAGACCCTAACTTAAGGATAGGCGCGAAGCGCGTTATCTATATTCCTATTAGCGGGGTATTAAGAAGGTATAGGTAGGTTATAATCCTATAATTACTATTTCTATAATAAAAATAGTAGCCGGAGGCTTTATATTTCTCGATCTTATTATTTATAACCTATTTTATATATTTACCCTCCGGCGGTTTAGATATTACTATCGCTTTAAGTAAGCCTTTAATTAGCTTACCGTTCCGCGGCCTATAGCCGTATCCCCTAGGAAGGTAGGTAGACCCTATAAATATATTACTATCGGTATTTATAATAAGGGGCGGTAGGCCGGTAAACCCTAAGGTAAAGTCGGCTAGTTTCTACTTACCGGCCCGCTTATATAGCGCTAGGAAATATAATATCTATTCGAAACCTTAAGCGACCTAAGTAAGCCGGGCTATATAAGCGGAGTAATTAGCTAGTATCTAGATAGGGATAAAAAGCTCTTAGAGCTATAAGGAGATATTATTCTATAGCTAGATAAGTTTAATATTATTATCCTATATAGCTATACCGGTAGTATAGGTAAGTATTTCTTCGAGCTTAAGGAGGAAGTTACTAAAGGGTTAGCTATCCCTTTACCGGAGGGATTATAGCTTATCCTATACTTTTTCTTATTCCTAAATATTACTAAAGTAATATATAAGGTAGTCGAAGAATACTTCGGGCTACCGCGCGCTTCTAGGGCCGCCGCTCTCCTAGAAGGCCGTAATATAGTATATATAGGTCTCCGGGAGGGTATAAAGGAGCGCGTATTAGAAAGTATCCGGGCCGCCGTTAAGGCCTAACTATTTATTTATTATATACTTTATTTATAAGTAGCTAAAGAAGAAATAAAAGGACTTTAGCTTCCTATCTTATTCCGGCTAAAGGAGCGGCTTCCGCTTTAAGGCTAGCGTTATATCGGGAAACGCTACTATTAGGGCTATAGATAGCCCTAAGAGGGTAATATCCTATAGCTATAGGATATATTATATTTCGTTACGCTATATAGGGTTCTACGCTATAGCTCTAAATACTATAAGGAGCTTAGATATATTATCTATTAGTATCCGCGCGTTTTGCTACGCTTATAATAATAGGGCTATACCCTTTACTATTAGTAAGTCTCTTATTATCGTAAAGGTAATAGTTTAATATATTATAGGGTAGGTAGAGGTCTAGCTAGATACTTACCGTAATAATAATATATTAAACTATAAAAAGAAAAAGAAGGGAGAGAGTACCTCTATATATGCTACTCCGCTCCTAAAGGGTTACTATAGCCCTCTCCGCATATAACCGGCCTAGGCCTATAGCCTAGGCTACTTATAGGTTGAAGACCCTTATAGCTATAAAGCGGTAAGCTAGCTAAAGGCTTATCCTAAATAATAATAATATTTAAGCCGCTAAAGGGTAAATATATAAAATAGGTTATAAATAATAAAATCGAAAAATAAAAAGCCTTTAGCTATTATTTCTATTATAAAAGTAGCGATTATAGGATTATAGCTTATCCTTACCTACCTAATATCCTATTAATAAGAATATAGATGATATATTTCGCGCTTATCTTAAAGTTAGGACTTAAAGATAATAATTCTAATAGGGATAAAATAAGCCCTATATTAATAGCTATAGCGGGAAAAGTATAGCTTTAATATATAGGCGGGTATTAAAGCCCTACCCTATAGAATTAATAAAAGCTAACCTTTTAAGTAGAATTAAGGAAAGAATTATATTTATTTTATTTATTTTTAATAATATAAAAGCCCTATTTATAGCTATAAATAAGGGATATTAATATTATATTATAATTAATAAAGCGCTTATATAGGATTTATACCTTTTAGTAAAGCTAATTACGCTATACTTAATTATAAGCGCTTTATATAATAGAATAAGTAATAATCTATAATATTACCTAAATAGCCGCGGAGGTTAATAGGTATATTAATATAATAATAGCTTATATAATATTAAACTTAATATACCTTTTAATCCTTAATAAGCTATAGCTTTAATATATAAAGTTATATTTAGTATTATATAAAGATAGGCTATAATTCGGCCTAATATAAGCTTAAATATATTATATACTTAATAAGGATATAGTATAGCTCGACCTAAAAAAGATTTAGGCTTTAGTTTTCGCTAAGCTAATTAAATCGATATAACGTTTAAAGGGTAAGGTATATATTACCGTATCTATCTATATAATTAATATAATAGATATTAAGAAAGCGCTTTATAAGAAGTATTTAAAATCGCTTTTTAAATTAATAAAGATTATTCCTTAGCGTTTCTATAACCTCCTATTACTCTTTAATAAATAAGAGGCTAATAAGCTTAAACCTTATAAGCCTAATATAGATTATATAATCCCCTTTTATAAAGGGGCGGATAGCTATAACCCTTACTTTCTATTTAGCCCCTTTTATAATATATTATAAGCTAAGCTTTTAATTCTTAAGAAGATATTTTATAAGCTATTAGATAAAGGGTTTATTTATATTAATAGCTTTAAAGCTAGGATATTAATCCTCTTTATATATAAGCCTAATAGCGGCCTTTAGTTTTATTATAACTATCGCGCCCTTAATATAATTATAAAGCCTAACCGGTATTCTTTCTTACTTATTAAAGATATACTTTATAACTTAATAAGCGTTTAATAGTTTATAAAGCTTAATATTATTTAAGTATTTTATAAGGTATAGGTTATATATAATAAGAAATAGAAGATAATATTCTATATATATTATAGCTTATTTAAATAGATAATAACCCCTTTTAGCCTTTTTAATATATTAACTACCTTCTAGCGCTATATTAATTCTATACTTAACGACCTACTTAATAAATATATCTCTATATATATAGATAATATCCTTATTTATATAAGCGGCTTATATAAGGACTATATATAGAAGGTATAAAAGGTCTTTAACCGCCTTTTAGCTTATAGTTTATACCTCGATCCGGATAAATATAAATTTAGGGTAAAAAAGGTTAAATACTTTAGCTTTATAATTTAAGCTAGCGCTAATATTTAAGTAAACTTTATAAAAATATAAATAATTAAGGAATAATATATATTATAGATAAAATATAAAGTATAAAGCTTTTTTAGCTTTATTAATTATTATAGAGTTTTTATTTATAATTT
>APKU01000326.1:0-13194 GCA_000472125.2 Hirsutella thompsonii MTCC6686 | reverse complement strand
TAACTAATATATATAGATACCTATAAATACTTAAGCTAATTTCGCCGCCCTCGCTATAGATAGTAATTTTATTATTACTACTATTATTATTATTATTTAGGCTATAGATAATATTATCGCTATAAATAATAGTTTTACTATTACTTTTACCGCCTTTATTACTATTTAGGCTATAGCCTAGGCCGCCCTTACTACTATTATCGCTTTTAATAATACTCCTACCCTTAAAGGGGCGAAAAAGAAACAGGAATTAGTATTAATTATTATATATCCGCTTATTAGTATACGCGCGTATATTATTAATTAAAATAATAAAAGGAATTCTATAATATATTATATAGCTATTATATCGGCTTAAATATTAATTATAATAATATTATTAAGTAGAAGCTATATTTTACTTATTTAAAAGGGAGTTATAGGTATATATTAGCGTTTATAATATTTTTTAATATATAAGACCTTTAGAAAAGCGCTTATATACCTATAAAATATAGCGCTAACTATTAGCTAATACTTTAAATAAAATATATAAAAAAAGGATTACCTTTTTAATAAAAATAAAGCGCTTAAATCTATAAATAAACTTTTATTTAGCTATAGCTATATATAAGCTAATTATATATTATAAGGAGGCCGCTTAAATATTCTTAAAAGTAATTAGGGAGGTAAGTAATAGAATTAGCGCTACCTAAATTATAGATTAGATCGCGCTAACCGGCTAAAGGTTAGCCCCTATTATAATATTAATTAATATATTATTTAAAGCGCTTAGTTTCGCTACTTAAAGGATAAATATTTAGATATAAGCTATAAAGCGCTATTTAATAATATTAAAGGGCGCGGGCGGTAGCGCGGGGCTACTTACTAAAGAAAAGGAAGATAATAAGGACGATAATAATAATAATAACGATAAAAAGGATAAAGAGGATAAAAAGCTATACCCGGCTATTAAATAGCGCTATATAATATAAGGCCGCTCTTATTACTATATCTTAAAGGGCTAAAATAAAAGGATTTAATTATTATTTATATCTTTTACTTATTTTATAACTCTTAATTATCCTTTTACTATATATAGGTATTTAAAGCGCTATATTAATATCGCTTTAGCTATAAAGCTATTATTACTTACTATTAGGCCTTATTATTATTTAAATATATTTAAGGCTATAATATCTTTAAATTTTAAAGATAGCTTTTAGGTTAGGTTTAAATAGCTTACCTATTTAATTAAGACTTCCTATATATACCTACTATTAAGCTTTACTTTTTAATATATAGTATATACCTCTTTAATAATATATTTATTTTCGCTTTTAATTAAAAGCGCGGGGGGTTATATATCTACTACCTCCTAGCCGGGTAAGGGGTCCGCTACTATATAGTAAAGTAATTCGATATTAAACTATAAGTATATATTAATTAAGAGGCCTTTAAGCTCTATAATATATAAGCTATTAATATACTATATTATAAACTTTATATAAAGCTAATCTAGCTTTTTCTTCGGCCGGCTAGAGGGTTAGTTATAGAGGTCTAGTTAGACCTTATCCCTAACTATAAATCTTTCTATTAGTACGCGCTTAATATTTATATAGTATTCTTAGGTCTATATTATTATTATTATTACTATTTAATAATAATTATTAATCTTAATAAGCTTATTAATAAATACTTTAGCGCGTTCTTTTAATAAGGCTAGGACCGCGGGTATATCTACCTCTATAAAGGGTATAAGGGATTTAAGCTTATAGGTATATATTATAAAATATAATAATATACCGATCGATATATATAGCCGGCTATTAAGCGCTACTTAAGTAATAGGTAGCTAGGCGTTCTAATTAGCCTAGTTATATATTATAAAGGCTTATAGATATATTTATATTTCTTAATTAAGCCTTTTAGGTTTATTATCTATTTAAGGGTAATATATTATATTAAGTATATATATAATCTAAAGTAGCTTATATAGCTATATTTAGAACTAGCTAGTTTAATTAGTTCCTTTATTATTTATAATATTAGCCGGCTAACTATAAAAATATATAAAGTATTATAGGAAGTATTTAATATAGGCTTCTATATTTATAAAGGCGACCGGTTTAAAGATAATAATTTTATTAAGCCGATCTTTAATAACCTATAGATAGCTATTCCCTTTTAAGGTTATTAAGAGGTTAATAATAAAGTCTATCTAGATATACCTATAGAAGCGCTTAAGTATCGGTAAGGGGCGGAAAAGCCCTTTCTATTATATTTATTAAATCTTTATATAGCTATATATATTATAATTATAAATAAACTATTATATATATATTTATATTAATAGCTAATAGAAGTCTTATATAACCCTAGCTATAGTATTATTCTATCTAAGGTAGCTAGAAATATTAGCGTTATATATAAACTAGATAAGCTTAATATATAGCTTATTCTTTTTAAGCTCCTTTAGGGGTATATCCTTTATTTCTATTTTTATTATATAGAGTATATTAGGGACTTAAAGGTAGCCTCTTTATCGTAAATAGCTATATATATTAATAAAGTAGTTAGCTATTTAAATCTTTAGTTTAAATATAGGGTTAAAAGAGTAAGCCCTAAAATCTACCGCGCGTTTAATACTTTTATAAATACGGTTAAAGATAATAAATTTATCCTAAAGTCCCTAAAAGTATTTATTAAGAAACGCTATATCGGCCTAAGGCTATAAGGGCGGTATTAATATATTTAGGGGATTAATAGATCTATCTATATAGGCGGTATTAGTAGTACTTAAAACTATCGTATATATATAAATATAGAGGGTATTCTATAGGATTAGCTATTATATATATATATTATATTCCTTACTTATAGGGCGGTCTTAATTATATTTTAATAAAGCGTTTAATATTATAGCCTTAAAGCTAGGGTAATATTTAATTTTAAAGGTAAATTATAATAAATATTCCGCTTAATAGGCCTACCGCTTAAATAGGTATTATTAGGTTATAAAGTATTTAAAGTTCTTATAGTCTATTAGAGAGAGATTATATTACCCTAGCTAGCTATTCTAGCCCTAGTTTACCTATACTACTACTTAAAAAAGGAAACCTAAATCCTAGGGGAAAAACCTTTACCCTATATTTACCTATATCGCGCTACCTTTATTATATATTTACCTTATTATCGTAATAGGTTATATTCTCGCGCTAGCTTAATACTTTTTATTAAAGGCCTATTAAAGGATTTTACTTACCTTAAGATATCTAGGCTTATAGGTATTACCTACCTATAATATATTACTAGCGCGCTTATTATATAATAGCCTAAATATTAATAGGTCTATATATAGCCTATTAGCCTTTATTAGCTCGGATATAGATAAGGTAGCGCTTAATATATACCTTATAGTTGCCTTTCCGATACTTTATTATTAAGGCTATTATAGCTTCTATTATTATACCTTTACTTTAAATACTTTAGTCTTTACTTTTAGCCTTAGGCCCTTTATTGCTTTTTATTCTATTAGCTACTACCTATCGCGCCTCCCTCCGAACTATAAAAAAGCGCCTTCCCCCTATCCTTCTATCCCTCTTTCCTTCCTTTCTTCTTTACGCTATACTTTAAGGTAAGTCCTCTATCCTCCCCTTAGCTCGTACTAGCGCGCTAGCCTTAGGCCGGCTATATCGCGCCGTCGCTATTCGGCTAGCTAACCGGCTAATTAATAAGCTACCTACTTATACTATCGCCCTATCCTTATACTATCCCTACTATAACCTCGCCCTACTATTGCCCCGCTATTAGCTATAGCTAATAACGATAATAATAATACCTTATAGTCTATTAATATTATAAAAATATAATTATAGCTATAAAGCTTTATTTATTATTACTTAAAGTAGCTAATAGTTATAAGTATTTCCTTATTATAGATTATATAATTCTTTTTAGCGCTTATAAGCTTATATAAATAATATATAATTAGTTTTTTATAGCTATTAACCTCTTAAAAGAATATATTATTAAGCGCCTAACTACTATAGTCTACCTTTATAAATATTAGCCTATAGAAGTCCTAATATATTAAGATTAAGGCTATATAAAAGAGGTTCTTTAAGGTATTAAAGGTATCTTATTATAAGCGCTTTTATATAAATAGGCCTATAATTATATATTTATTTAAAGGTATAATAATATAAAAGAAATTATAGATAAAAACTCTATAGTAATTAATAAAGCTAAAGAAGCTTTATACTTTATATTTTATCTATAATATATATTACTCCTTAATCGCTTATATCTTTATAGGGTCTGCCTAAATATTAGCGCCGGCTTAAATTATAAACCTAAGGTATTTAACCTTTTTTACTTTAAATTTATATTTATTTAAATTAAAGTATAGGCTATAAGCTAAAAGGTAGTTAAGGACTTTCTATACCTTCTATATATAGTCCTTATATAAGCCGCTTATATAAATAAGGATATTATCTATATATATAGAGATATATCTATTAAATAGGTTGCTAAATATAAAATTAATATATCGCTAAAAGGTAGTAAATATACCGAAAAGGCTAAAAGGGGTTATTATCTATTTAAATAAGCTATAATATATATAAAATATTATCTTTTACTCCTTACTCTATATAACCTATACCTTATAGAACGCTTAAACGATATTAAACTTTATAAATTATTAAGCGCCTATTAGGTTATAGAATATATCCTTAATAAATAGGAGGGGGTATCGGTTAAGCTTTATAATTATATTAAAAGCGCGATAGTTATAATAGAACTAAAGGCTACTATTAGGCTTATATATAAAGAAGACTAATACCCTAGCCTTAAAGCTATTAGCGCGGATAAACCCCTTATCTAATAGCTTATAAAGCGTTTTCTTAAAAACTAAAAGTTTAGCTTATAATATATTATAAAAAGGGCTAAATAAAAAATAAAGGTTATAGCTATCCGCCCCCTTATAGAGGGGGATTATATAATCTATATTAGGCTTATAGGGGTTAAGCTTATCGGCCTCTTATTTATTAAAAAGCGGTAGGAGGTTATAAAAGCGCTAAAGAATAATCTTTATTAGCTTAGAAAGCGACTTTAAATACTTCTTATAGAGCGCCTTATTAATACCCGCTATATTAATTATATAGATAGATATAATAATATATACTTTACCCTTTAAGTATTATATTAATTTAATTAGCTTAATAAAGATTAAGGCTTAAACCTCTTTTAGATCGAGCTATAGCGCGTTTTTATTAGGTATATAGTATATTTAAGCCTATATTAGGCCGAACTATAGCCTATCTTTATATAATACTAAATATAATTTTATATATAAAAGCTATAGCTTATTAAGGATTAAGGGGTATATTAGGTTTAATATTATATAGGCTATTATTATATTAATATACCTATTAACCTTTATAGCTATTTAAGCGATATTATAGATTATTGCTTTTTTTATTATATTAAAGGCGCTTATAATTAAGCGCGGTATAATTAGCTTTATTAAGAAATATAAATCCTATATAAGCGCTTTATTAATTACGATATAATATTAATATCCTTTATCTATAGCTATAGATAGGGCCTTTATATTATTAAAAATAAATAAAATAAATATAATTCTTTCCTTAATTCTATTTAAAAGGTCGGCTTTTATTAATTCTATAGGATAAAGCTTTAATACCCGCTTATATACCGAAGCTATATTTTTCCTATTATAGCTATTAGTATAGGGCCTACTTTATTTTTATTAAAGTTATTATCTTTAGGTCCTAACTTTAGGATAAGTATAAAGCGCGTTATCTATATTCCTACCGGTAGGGTATTAGGTAGGTAGGGATAAGCTATAATCCTATAGTTACTATTTCTATAATAGAAATAGTAGCTAGAGGCTTTATATTTTTCGATCTTATTATTTATAACCTACTTTATATATTTACCCTTTAGTAATTTTAATATTACTATTATTTAAGATAAGCCTTTAGCTAGCTTATTACTTTATAGCTTATAGTTATATCCCTTAAGAAGGTAAGTAGACTTTATAAATATATTACTATTAGTATCTATAATAGGGGGCAATAAGCCTATAAACCTTAATATAAAGTTAGCTAATTTCTATTTACCTACCTACTTCTATAGCGCTAGGAAGCGCGATATCTATTTAAAACCTTAAGTAATTTAAATAAGCTAGGCTATATAAGCGGAATAATTAGCTAATATCTAGATAGGGATAAAAAGCTTTTAGAGCTATAAGGAAATATTATTTTATAATTAGGTAAATTTAATATTATTATTTTATATAGCTATATTAATAATATAGGTAAATATCTCTTTAAGCTTAAAGAGGAAATTACTAAAGGGTTAGCTATCCTTTTAATATAGGGATTATAGCTTATTTTATATTTTTTCTTATTCTTAAATATTATTAAAGTAATATATAAAGTAGTTAAAGAATACTTTAGGTTACTACGCGCCCTTAAGGCTACCGCTCTCCTAAAAGGCCGCGATATAATATATATAGGTCTCTAGGAGGGTATAAAAGAGCATATATTAAAGAGTATCTATATTATTATTAAGGCCTAATTATTTATCTATTATATATTTTATCTATAAGCGATTAAAAAAGAAGTAAAAGGATTTAGGCTTTCTATCTTATTCCGGCTAGGGGAGTAGCTTTCGCTTTAGGGCTAATATTATATTAAGAAATACTACTATTAGGGCTATAAATAGCCTTAAGGGGGTAGCGTCCTATAGCTATAGGATATATCGTATTTTATTACGCTATATAGGGTTTTACGCTATAGCTTTAAATACTATAAGGAGCTTAGATATATTATCTATTAATATTTATATATTTTATTACGCTTATATTAATAGGGCTATACCCTCTATTATTAGTAAGTCTCTTATTATTATAAGGGTAATAGTTTAATATATTATAGGGTAGGTAAAAGTCTAGCTAGTATAATAGACTAGCCTTAATATATCTATATATAAGTATCTAACTAAAAATTAATAAACTTAAGGAGGGAGGTAATATAGCTTTACCTTATTATTAATATAGCTACTTATAGGGCCTAATTAATATACTTATATAATCCGTAATACTTTAGACCTAAGCGTAGCTTAAGTCTATAATATATCCTACCGGCTTTAGTCTAAGGCCCGCCTAAAGTATATTAGCTATTAGCTATATTTAATATACTCCCGGTCGGCCTATTAACCGGGAATATAATAATACCTTATTAGCTATTACCTAGATATATATTATTAATTTCCTAAAGCTATATTAGGCCTTTTAGGGCTTAATCCGCCTTTAAAAAAAAAATTCTTTTTCTTCTTTTTATAATATAGCGCGCCCGGTAAGTTTTCTTTCTCTTTTATATTATTATTAATTTATACCCGCGCTACCTTTTTTTTATATTTAAATAAGAACCTAAAAAAAATAAAAGCCTTTATTTTATTCTCTATCTAAAGATATCTTTTATCCCTTTTTAGATATTAAATAATACCTTAATCTTTAGCCTTATACCGATTAAGCCTTAATATATTATAAGCTTTTATATTATTAAGGGTAATAATAATAATAATAATTTTACTAGCCTAAAGAAAGTTAAATATTATTATATTCTATATTTAAAAGACCTAATTAAAAAAGGCGCTATAATATATAAATATACCGGATATAGTCCGGTATATAATATTTACTATATAAATAAAAAAAGGTATTTTTAAGAAAAATACTTTTTTATTATTAACCTATATATCTATTATTAGATTCGCGATATAGAAAAAATAATATATTTTAATTATATTATTAAATATCCGGTTTAAGCCCGCTTAGCAGGTATCTCTATATATTATATTATCCTATTTATATAGTATCGCGCTATTAATAAATATCTTATTACTATAATAGAAGCTATATATATTTAGCCGCGCTTAGTTTAATTTGCTTTTACCCCCGCCCTAAAGCCCTTACCCTTACCTATTAAAGCTATCCTATTTTTAATTACCTATCCGGATAATACTCTTATCCTTACCGGCTAATAGATAATATTAGCTATACCTACTTATAGTAATAGCCTAATAGGCTATATTATATTAGCCTAATAGATTATATAATAATAGCTTAATATATTAGCGGTTAGCCTATAGGGTTTCGCGACCTACTATAAATAAGCCTTTTAGCGATAGAAGGCTAATTAGCGCGAGCTTTTAGTATATATAGATAATAACCGTAATAAGCGCTATAATATTAATTAGGCTATAATTCGCGCGTTAGATTATATTAGTATTATTATTATACTTAAGAATATAAACCTAATTAGCTATAATTTATTTAATTATAAGAATAAGAATAAGGGAAATAGGGGAAATAATAGGCTTTAGGCGGCTTTAATAAATATCTAAAGCGTATACCGCTTAGGGTTTATCTTTTTATTTATTAATAGTTTAAAAGGGACCTTTATAGAATTAATTTTTATAGCCTTAGGCCTATTATATATTAAAATATCTCCTTATTATTACTCGAAATATATAATTACCTTTATATCGAGTAATAATTTAAGCGGCTTTTAGATTAAAGTAATAAATCTTTTCTATTTAATTAGGATATTATAGTATTTATTATAACCCTATATATTTTTAGCGGTAAGGATATCCTCTATTTTATATTTATTAAGGCCTAGCTTATTATTATTAATCTATAGTTATAATATTAGCCTAATATTAGCTAAGGCTTAGCTAGGTAATATATTATTTATTATTCGCTTAACCTAATTAATATAAAATATTATATAGATACTATAAGGAGTATTTAATATAATATTTAGCGGGTTTAATATTATAGTTATTTAGAATTTTATTATAAGATTATTTAGTTTCTAATATAAGCGGTTTATTTTTATTTTCTTTATATCTAGCTATATATAATTACCTACCTAAAGATATTTAGCTAGGTATTAGGATATATTAATTATATCCTATTACTTTTATTAATATTAAGTAATAGTAGATTATATAATCTTTATTCCTTCGCGAAGATATTATATAAATATTATAGCCCTACCCTTTAGCGTAATTTATAATAAGGCGGGGTTAAGGGGGCGTTATATAAGCTTAAAGTTAAACCTATATAATACCTTATTTAGGCTTAATTTAATAATTAAAGAGTTATAATTATTTAATATTAATTAATATATTAAAAAGTATTCCGCCTAATCGAATTATAAAAAAGAAACTATTATATATAATACCGCTTATACTTTTTAGTTTATATATTCTATCCTATTATCTATCTATAGGTAATAAGCTATTAAAAATAGCTATTTAATACCTATTAGTTTATAAAATATAAACTAAAAGTATTTAACCTAATTTAACCCTCGATTAGAGATAATACTATAAGGGAACCTATAGAACCGCTATTAATAATATTTAAAGCGCTTTATATATACTTTAGTATCTATTAAGGATATAGCTTTTAATTAAATATACTTTAAGAGTCTATCCGTAATAACTATAAGGTAATATAGGTTATCCGGTCTTTTTATTAAAAGGTTAGTTATAAAGTTTATTAAAATTATATTCTAAAACCTATTTATAATCGGGAGAGGGTATAAAAGACCTTATCTATACTAATAGTTAATATATATACTATAATAATAATAGTTATATATAAATCTCGCTATATCTCTTAATATATCCTTTTAATAGAAATCGTATTATAAAAGCTTAAATATTATATTTTTATTTAAATAGATTATTATTAATAAATCGTATATATATTAGATTAAGACTATAATAAAGGGCTTTTATCTTAATACCTATAGGTATCCGCGGTATTATAGCGCGCTATATATTAAAAGGGTATAATCGGCTATTTACTTTTTTATTTCTACTTTTAATAGGAATTATTATATAAATACCTATATAGCTTATAGCTTTACTATATATAATTTATTATTCTATAGCGCTATCTCCTATAGGGTTTAGAGGTATATATTATAGAATTAGCTAGGACTTAAATAAGCTAATAAATCGCTAGGGGTTTCTTAAGGGTATAATAAGGCTAAAAGGGTAAGGATATTAAGCGCGCTAATAGATATAAGCGTTATAACTACCCTTAGGTAGGGGTCTTTATCTTTATAATCCTAATTATATTATAAAAGCGCGTTTAGGCGAGCTATTTAAGTCCTAGGCCGGTAATATAAATAGTAATTAAATAGAGCTAATATCTTAGCCTAATATACCTATCTTTTTAATATTTCCTTTAGCGATATAAATTATTTTAAGGCCTTATAATCGGTAAGAATTATAAATAGGTTTATAATACTTTATAGCTTTATAGATTAAGCTTAAAGATAAAAGATAACTATAAGTAATTTTTTATTATAGATTATATAGTTTTACTTTATAGGCTTTAATTTCTAAAAGTAATATATAATAAGGTAAAATATATTATTTTTATCCTTTTATAATAGGTATCCTTTAATTACCTTATTAAAGCTATCTATCTTTTTAATTATCTCCTACTTAAGGTCTTATTATATTAGGATAAAGTAAAATATAAATATAGTCTTTAAGGAGTTAAATATATTTTAATAAGCTATAGTTTAATAGAAGGGTATATTCTTACCTATTAGGGTAACTAAAGGCGCTACTATCTTAAAGAAATAGGGAATAAAATCGTAATAGAAGTTTATAAACCTTAAGAAATTATAGACTCCTTTTATATATATAGGAATATCTTACTCCTAAATAGCCTAAACCTTAGCTAGGTTAGGTTATATTTCCTAACCGGTATAGATAATAAACCTAAGGTATTTAATTTCTTTTATAATAAAGTTATACTTTTAGATATTTAAGTTTAGACCCGCTTAATATAATCTTTTTAATATTATTCGAACTCTTAATTAATAATCTTTATAAAAACCGCCCGAATAAATAAAGATATTATTTAGGTATATTATTATAAAGTCGCTTAAGGAATCGCTTAATATATTATTAATATAATATTAGAAAGTCGCTAGCGCTCCGGCTAGGCTAAATAGGTAGATAAGGTACTTAAAGAGCCTAAAATATATATAGAATATTATAAGATATTCTTACCCCTTTATAATATAAAGCCTATAAAAGGCTATATAAATATTTAATTTAATAAACTATTTAGCGCTAGTTAGGCTCTATAAGGTTTCTTTAATTAATAATAATAGGTAATAGTTTTATTTTATTACTTTATTTAAGGCTTAATAATCGATATAGAATTTTTAACCCCTTCCTAGCTTTTTAATTAATAGGATTAGCGCTATAGCTAATAATAAGCTCGCTTAGATTTACCTTTTATCTATTAAATCGGTTATTTACTTTCGAACTTCTAGGAATTAATCCTTTAATATATTATATAATAGACCTTAAAAAGGTTTAGGTTAAAGCTATTTAGGTTCTTTTATAAGTAAATATAGTAATTATTATTCCCTTAATATAGTAATAAAGTATTAGCGCGCTTATTATTAAAAAGGTCGCTAAATTACTTTACCTTTAAAAAGAGAACCTTATTATCCTAAGGGGATATAGGAGTTTTTAGGCGAAATATATTAATTATATTATATAGACTTATTATTAAGAAGTAATAACCTATATATAATTTAATTTCTTATTATATAAGTATTATAAATATTAAGCTTAATATTACGATTATTAGATATATTACCTACCGCCTCTTTATAGTATAGATAATAAGATCCTAGGCTAAATAGATAACTAGCTCCTTCCGTTTCGCTTATAAGGAGATATTATATATCTAGCTATCTATAGGACCTTAAGGATTAAGTCCCTTATTAATCTAGGGATTATATATACTATAATAGGTAATTCCTATCTATTAATATCGGCTATAAATTAGATAATACTATTAATAAATAAGGTACCCTTAAACCTCTTTATCCTATTATATTAAATATTTATTATAATATATACCTTTTTATAAGTAAGGAGCGGGATATATATTAATTAATAATATTATATAAAAGATTCGCTTATTATAGTATAATAGTTATAATTATTATCCGCTTATATATCGATAAACTAAATAGAATTAATTAATATTAAGATAAAGAATAGGTTTATATTTATATTCCTAATAATATCCTAAAAGTATATTATTAATTCCTCCTTAATCTACCTATTATAATATTTCGCTTTTAATATAAGACTTATTATAAAGGCAATATATTTCCTTAGCTACTTATAGGCTCTTTTTATTCTATTAAATCTAATAATTTAATAAATAATTATTATACCCTTTTTATTATTAAGCGGAATTAATAGGAATATATTATATAATCCGGTATATTATAATAAAGGTAGCTATTATTCTCTTAGCGCGTATAGATAATATCCTAATTAACCTATATAGCCTTAAGGTATAGGTCGCGGCTAGAGTTATTAATAGAATAGCCCCTCTTATATAGGGCTAGCGTAAAGCTAATTATATTAATATTAGATATTAAAGTATCTTTATTTTAATATATTATAATACCTAAATAGGGTAATCTATAGTAAAGTTTATTATTAAGCTAGAATAATTCGATATTAACCGTAATTATATAAATATAGGTTATTACTATAGGGTATTTATTAAATAGGATATCCCTTCTAATATAATAATCTTAAAGCTTTAAAATAAAGGTAATATAAAGCCTTATTACCTTAATCTTATCCGCTTAAATAGCGCTACCTAAAAGTTATAATTTAACTTTAAAATATATAAGAAAATTAAAAAAAGGCTTATTAATAGCTTAAGATATATTATCTAACTCTATTATAGCGACTTAATAGTAGTAGGGGTCCGCGAAAATAAAATCGAGATATTTTAAGAAGGTATTAAGGTTATATTTATATTAATTACCGCGCTTAAAGAAAAGCGCGATTTTTATTTAAACTATAGGTAAAAGGTATTAATAAAAGAAACCTATTTATCTTAATTATTATTAATAAATATCGTATTAATAGTTAGTTTATATAAAATTATAGCCCTTTAAGTAGTAAAAAGGTTTTTATTACTATTATAAAGGGCCCTTATTAGGAATAATTTATATTATCGCGCTTTAAAAGCTTAAATTATTTCGCGCTATACTTAAAGAATTTTAAGGAATTTATTTATTATTAATACCTCTATTTTAATAT
>APKU01000325.1:0-13228 GCA_000472125.2 Hirsutella thompsonii MTCC6686 | reverse complement strand
TATAGTAGGGTACCTATTACGACGCTAGATAAATACTCGCCGCTAGGCTTTAGGTTTTCTTCCCTATTAAAATACTTAATATTTACTAAAAGCTATATTACTTATTAATATATTCTAAAGGGAGGGGCACGATATATTATTTAGTCGCTTATATAGGTTAAGTAAATAAGAGCCTAAACTAAAAGGGAAGATATACCTAATAAATATTCCTATATTATATCTTTAGAAATATTCTAATTTTCTTCTATAAAATACCTTTTTAATATTACTATTTAATTATAAACTCTTTCCTAATACCTTTATATCGGTATAGGTTATAGGTATATAAGCCTATACCTATAGCTACTTTAAGAGATATTATAATCCGGATAGTAGCTCTATAGTTACTAATTAAAGTAATCTATAACGAAAATCTATAGAGATTACCTTAGCTAGGATATAAAGATAATAATAAAGCTATACCCCCTAAGAATTTTAAAGCTAAAAATATAATCTTATTTAGAAATAATAGCGCTAATATAAATAATAGTAATATCGGTTTTAGTAATTAAGCTTCCTATTATACCTTTTCTAATTATAATAATTCTAATAAATTATATAATAATAAAGGTAAGTTTTCTATAAGTCTTATTATTTTTAGTTCTTCTTATTAATCTATAATAATTAATTAATATTAAATAGAATAATTAACCCTATTAGTTATTCGATAACCTCGATCCTATATTATTACTAGCTAGCTTTAATTATAAGGAGTTCTAAGGGCTTATTAACTATAGCGATAAGTTTAAGCTAGTACTCCTAGAGCTAATAATACCCTTTATTAAATACGGTTAGGTAATTTAGAGCTTCGAGGGATTTAGAGCTTTATAGTTACCTTAAGACCGCGCTATACGCCTAAAATTATTTTTAATAGTAAGAATCGAATTAAGAGGGTCGAATTGCTTATAGCGTAATAATATATTAAGGGTAGGATAACGACGCTAATATAGGTATACTAATAGTAATTAATAAAAGAAGAAAAAGGCTAAATTAAAGTATATATTACCTAAATATAGGTTAAAGAGAATTTAATTATATTTTATAATTATAAACCGATAGTAAAGTAATAATAATATAAAAATAAAGCAAATTTAATTATAAAAGTAAATCTTATAGAATTATTACTAGCTTAATATTATAAGAAGTCCTTTAAGATATTTAAAGGACTATTTAAAGATTTATTAAAAATATCTATAAAGAAAGAATAGCCTAAAAGCGCTTTATAATTATTATAATAAAAGAAGAATTAAAGAAGATTATTAAAAAAATACTATAAGAATTAAAAACCGGATTAAATAATTAATACTTAAAAATATAAATAAAGGTTATAATAAGAAAAGACCCTTTAAGCTAATAGGGCCGTTATTATAATATAAATAGGGAGAAGTTAATACCTATATAGCTTAAAAGATAGGTTATAATCTAAAAAGAAGGTATTATAGATAAGCGAAAAGTAAGAAATATAAAAGAGGTTATAATAATAATTAATTAAATATTTAGCGGTATTAAGGTAATAGTAGCCTATACCCTCTAAAATAGAGATATTATAATAATTTTTAAAAGGAATATAAAGAAGTTTAAAATAAATATATAATAAACCTTATTTATTTTTAGCCTAAATATAATTATAATATATAATAGCTTTATATTAATTATTAAAAGGGTCCCTATAAAGTCTATCTTTCTAATAGTAATAAAGACTATAATTTAAATTAAAAAAGAGAATTAAATAAAGGTAATATATATATATATTAAACCCTTTTATAATAAGTAAAATATAAAAGCAATAAGGTTAACTTTTATTTTAATTATAGATAATATAATAAAGGTAAATTAATTCTATAATAATATTATTATTATCTACTTAAAGATCTTTAATATTAAGCTATATAATAAAACCCTTTATTTAAAGTAATATTTCTATTACTTTAAGATAGAATATATTATAAAGTATTATAAAGTAAAAGTATAATATAGATAGTATATTAAAGGGGTATATATAGATAGCGCGCTTTATTAAGTAGAATAAGATATAATATTTATTAAGTATATCTCTTATAGTAAAATATATATAGCTTAAGATTAAGCTTATAAGGTAATAGATACCTTTTAGGAAAAAGCTAAATAAGCTTATATATATAAAGTATATAGATTTATAATAAAACCGATTAAACCTATATTAATTATATAATATAGCTATAATATAAATCCCTTAATATTAACCTTAATATATAAAATAATAAATAAATTTACTTTCTTATTAAATAAATACTATTAATAAGTATAAATATTAAAATAACTAATTAACCTTAAAAAAGTAATTAGAACTTTAAGCTAATTTATAATTAATATAATAATATTTTAAGATTAAACTATAAATAAAGCGCTAATAATATAAGTTTTTTAAAACTTTAATAATTCTAAATAATTAAGATATTTTATTAAAATATATAAAAGACCCTTAAATTAATTAAAATAATATTTTTATATTAGCCTACCCTTAATATAATTATAATCTAAAAACTAATAATAAATAGAAGAATATAAGCCTTAGCCTACCTTAATAAAGGAGATTATATTTTAATTTACTTTAGTAGGTATATAGCGATATATATCTATAAGTAATATAATAGTATAATATAAAAGCTTTAAGAAAGTAAAAATTAATATTTAATTACCTTTTAAAAGATAGGATTAATTATTTAATCGATTTATATTTTAAATATAAATAAAAATAACTTAAGTAATTTAATTTAAAAGATTACTATAATAATATAATAAAGGCGGTATATATTTATTAATAATTTTAATATATATTACCCCCTTTAGGATTAATTTAGGAGAATATCCTATAATATTAACGAATTATTTATATTAATAGATTAACTCTATTTTATACTATTTATACCTTTAGGAATAATAATAAGAATAAAGGGACCTTATAAAAGAAATAATATAATTAACCTTTATTAAATAGATAGGACCCTAAAAGTCGAATATAGAGAAATAATAAAACTTATAGGCTTTAATTATATAATATAATAAATTTATATTAAGACTATTATACTCCTAACCCTTTAAAACTAAAAAGGCTTATTTTTAATCTAAAGACTTTTAAATAAAAAAGCTATAAAGGAGGAAATAGCGCGCTACTTTTATATTAATATTATTATACTTATACCTTATAGCTAAAATAAAATAAATAATTTTATAGATTAAATAGTCTAAATATTAATAGAAATAGTAAAAATATTAACCCTTAAAGCGAAATAAAGTAGCTTTAATAAAAGGCTAAAGTAATAAACGCTTAAAGTTAAGGAAGCTAAAAAAGAAATAAAAAGAGCTAAAAAGACCTACCTAAAAATATATAATCTAATCTATTAGGAATATTAATATAAAATAATAATAAAATAGGCTTAAATCGTAAAGTAAGAGAGAGAGAGATTATATTACCCTAGCTAGCTTTTCTAGCCCTAATTTACCTATATTACTACTTAGAGAGGGAAACCTAAGTCCTAAGGGAAAAACCCTTACCTTATACTTACCTATTTCGCGCTACCTTCGCTATATATTCGCCCTATCGTTATAATAGGTTATACTCTTATACTAGCTTAATACCTCTTATTAAGGGCCTATTAAAGGATCTTATTTACTTTAAGATATTTAGGCTTATAGGTAATACCTATTTATAATATATTATTAGCGCGCTTATTATATATTAGCTTAAATATTAATAGGTCTATATTCGGCCTATTAGCCTTTATTAGCTTAGATTTAAGTAGGGTAGTGCTTTATACGCGCTTTATAGTTACTTCTTTAATACTTTATTATTAGGGCTATTTTAGCCTTTATTACTATATTTTTATTTTAAATACTTCTATTTTTACTCTTAGCCCTAAGCCCTTTACTACCTTTTATTCTACCGGCTATTACTTATTATACCTCTTTCCGAACTATAAAAGGGCGCTTTCCCTTTTTCCTTTTATTTTTCTTTCTTTCTTTTCTTCTTTATATTATACTTTAAGGTAAATCCTCTATCCCTTATAGCTTATATTAACGCGCTAGCCTTAGGCCGGCTATATCGCGCTATCGCCGCTTAGCTAGCTAATTAGCTAGTTAATAAGCTATTTATTTATACTATCGCCCTATCCTTATTTTATCCTTATTACGACCTTACCCTACTATCGCCTTATTATTAGCTATAGCTAATAATAATAATAATAATATTAGCCCCGCTTTATTATATATTACTACCTCTAGCCCGCCTTAAGATATTAATATTATTAATATAATAAATACGCCCCGCCCTTATAATAAAATTAATATTAACTTACTATATAGATTAGCTATCCTTATAATATCCTTTATATACCCTATATATAATATATCTATAATTATAATATAGTTTAATATTATAATCTAATTAATATATCTTTAGTTTTTTTTTATTATAATATTAAAGTATTAATAGCTTAAATAATTAAAACTAATTTAAGGTATACCGCTTATATATATCTATATAATATATATAAAAGTATAAATCGCCTTATTTTTATTATACTTTTAGTATATTAATAGCTTTAAATTATTACTCTTAAGGCCGCTAAAGCGGCTAGATTTTTATCTTTTATATCCGCCTTATTAGATTTTATAAATACCTTTAATTTATTATTAATATAATATTATATTAATTATATCTAGCCCGATAATTAATTAATTAAGCTAAGCTAAATAGCTATATATACTATCTAAAAGTTCTATTATAGTATTACTATTATTACTTTAATCCCGCGCTATTAATATATTATTATTATTATTAACCCTTTATCCTTAATACCTACCTTTATAGTACTTATATTATATAGGTAAGGTAATAGCGCTTTATTATTAATCCTTTAGGATATCGCTATTATAATAAAAGATATAGTTAATCTCTTTAAAGAGATTTAAAATAAATTATATTTATTTCGGTATACTTTTAATATTTTAGCGGCCCGCCCTTATAGTAAAGGCGCTATAATAAAGGATTGCCTTTAAGATAAGGAGGTAGAAATAAAAGATATTAAAAGGGGGGGATTAAAGGATATAGAGTAGCTAGGGCGGCTTTATTATTCCTATAAAAGGAGACTACCCTACCGGTATTAGGCCTATAAGCTAGAAAATTAAGATTTTAATTCTTTACCTTATTAGCTTACTTTATAGTAATTATATACCTATATTATATTATTATTATTATATTTTTCTCCTATATATTTCTATTTAAAGATATTACCTTAATAAAATAAAATAAGTAATATTAAAAGAATTAATATATAAATATTTAGGCTAAGCTAAGGCGGTTTAGGGCTAAGTTTAGCTTAGCTATAATATATAGGATCTTTATTTAATATCTTATAGTCTTTAATATATCTTTATAATCGAGGAAGATATATTTTAGGATTTTTATCTTATTATTATACCGATAAAGTAGTATTATTATTTTAAGGATATCCTATTTATAGAAAAAGCTATTAAAATTAATCCTACTTATATATATCTAAATAAAAATAAAGCTTTTATATTTTTAAAGCCCTTTATAATATTTAAAGGTTCCTTTAATATTATAATCGGATAGATAATAATCTATTAGGTTAAGATAGCCCTTTAAGCGCTTAATCCTTAATATAGCTATACCTTATTTTTATCTTTTAGTTTATTTTATTTTTATTACCTTTTTATACTATCTATTTAAAGTAATTAGGTCTATTAGTTCTATTTATAGCTTAAGTAGGTTTCTTATTAATTATCTTAATCCGCTTTTAATTATTATTTAGGCTATCTCGCGCGCGGTATAAAATAGCCTTAATAGCTTTATTATTTCGGTTTAAATTTCGAATATATATATTTTAATATTAAAATAGAAATCGATTAATATAATTATTATCTTAATCTTTAGGCTATAGATTAAGATAGCTTAATATACCCCTATTATAGTATATAGGTATTCTAATTATACCTTTATAAGCGCTTTTATAATACTATAAAGTAGGCCGCTTATTATTATTAAGGTATAAAAGGTTAATATTCTATATAAAATTAAGCTCCTAATTACCTTTAAATAGATCTTTCTTACGTAGGCGATCTAATAGCCCTATATTAATATTATAAAAGCGGTTAGCGCGATAGTTTACTTTTTTAGCTTAACTCGAATTTCCTTTAAGTAGGTAGATTAATTTAATTTTTAATTAAATTAAACTCTTAAGAACCTAGCGCTTTTATAGGGTATAATTATAGCGGTTTTTAGCTATATTTAGCGTATTAATAGCTTATAGGTATAATTAAAATAGATTAACTTACTTTTATTTAATTCGAATTATATCTTAATTCGGGCCGCTTATATTATATATATAGGCTAAGCTACCTTAATATAATTATAAGCTTAATTTATTATCCTCCTAAAGGTAAATATATTTATATTATTAATAAAGCTAATAATAATTATATTTAATAATAAGGTAAATATAATATATAAAAAGGTAATATAAAATAAGAAAAAGATTAAGGAGAGTAATAATCCCTATAGGACTCCCGCGCTAATATTATAGGTCTTTAATTATCTATTATTAAAGTAAAAATAGGCTATTCTCGTTAAGAAGAAGCTATATATTTAGACTAAAAGCTATTAAAGGAACCCTATAATAATTAGGATATAAATAAAGTAGTTATAATTAATTCTATTAAAAGCGCTAATAAGGTCTAGCTATAAGAGTAATATTATACCGCTTTACTTTTAAGCTATTTTTATTATATTAATAATTATTTATATTATTATTTCTATTAAATAGTTTTAATAGTTATCTATCTAGCTATTAGGTAAAAATTAATATTCCTTTATTATATTAGCGATATAATTTATAATTATTACCTTAAGGATCTTATTTATTATACTTAAGAAAGAGATAAAGCGTTATACTTTTACGAGTATCTTTTTTTCTTTTATTTTATTTAGCTTTAAGATAATAATAATATCTATATATTAAAAGTAAGATAAAAACGCGCTAACCTTATATAATATATTTAATAAATATATTATTATTATCTATATTAATAAGCTATAAGCTTTAATTAGGCTATATAATAGGCTATTATCTCCTATAGCCTTTTAGGATATAATCCTATTAATTATCTTTATAACCTTTATAATTTTAAATATATTATATAATAATATTATAATATTTTCGGACTATAATAATAAGGGTAATAAGGGTCTAAAAGCTAAAGATTATAGGAAGAATCGTTCTATTAGGATCCTTACTTTCTCCTTATAGTCTCTAGCTAGTAATAGGTCGTTATCGGTATAGGTTAAGGGCGGGATATAGCCGGCTAATAGGGGTTAATTACTATAAAATCTTACCTATCTCTTTATCCTTTAGAGGTCTTTTATTAAATAAGAGATTTCTTTTAGGTATTCTCTTTATACTTATTATTATATTTATTTTATAATTTAGGCCTATTTCGCTATTATTTCGCGCTAATATTCTTAATAGATCGGGTTATATATTTTTAAGTAGGTCCTTTTAGCTTTTTTTACCTCTTTTTTAGCTTCCTTAATATTAAGCGTTTATTACTTTAGCCTTTTACTAAAGCCGCCTTATTTTACTTTAAGGGTTAATACTTTCGCTACTTTTATAAATATCTAGACTATTTAATCTATAAAGTTATTTATTTTATCTTAGCTATAAAATATAAGTAGGGTAATATTAATATAGAAATAATATATTACCTCCTCTTTTATAGCTTTTTTATTTAGAAGTCTTTAAATTAAAAGTAGGCTTTTTTAGTTTTAAGGGGGGGTTAAAAGCGCGATAGTCTTAATATAAACTCGCTATATTATATAGTTAAAGCCTATAAGTCTTATTATTTCTTTATATTTAACTTTTAAGATCCTATCTACCTAATAGAAGTTAATTATATTATTTCTTTTATAGGGTCCCCTTATTTTTATTATTATTCCTAGAGATATAAATAATATAAAGTAGAGTTAATCTATTAATATAAATAATTTATTAATATTATAAAATATTCTCCCGAATTAATCCTAAAAAGGGTAATATATATTAAAATTCTTAATAAATATATACCGCTTTTATCGCGTTATTATAGCGATCTCTTAAATTAGATTATTTAGGTTATTCTTATTTATACTTAAAGTATAAATTAATTAAATAGTTAATCTTATCTTTCGGAAGGTAATTAAATATTAATCTTTACCTCTTTAGGGCTCTTATATCGCGCTATTATACCGCTTATAGATATATATCGCTATATACCCGCTAAAGTAGATTAAAATATAATCTCTTTTATTAAAGTAGGCTAAGGCTTATATTCTTTTATTTATCGTTAATTTTTAGATTATAATTATATTAAGGGTAGGCTAATATTAAAATACTATTTTAATTAATTTAAGGGTCTTTTATATATTCTAATAAAGTATTTTAATTATTTAGAGTTATTAAAGTTTTAAAAAGCTTATATTATTAGCGCCTTATTTATAGTTTAATCTTAAAGTATTATTATATTAATTATAGATTAGCCTAAAGTTCTAGCTATTTTCTTAAAGTTAATCGGTCGTTTTAATATCTATATTTATTAATAATATTTATTTAATAAAAAGGTAAATTTATTTATTACTTTATATATTAAGGTTAATATTAAGGGGTTTATATTATAGCTATATTATATAATCGGTATAGGTTTAATCGGTTTTATTATAAATCTATATACTTTATATATATAAGCCTATCTAGCCTTTTCTTAAAAGGTACTTATTACCCTATAAGCCTAGTTTTAGGCTATATATATTTTACTATAAGAGATATATTTAATAAATATTATATCTTATTCTATTTAATAAAGCGCGCTATTTATATATACCCCTTTAATATATTATCCGTATTATACTTTCGCCTTATAGTATTTTATAATATATCTTATTTTAAAGTAATAGAAATATTACTTTAAGTAGAAGGTTTTATTATATAGCTTAATATTAAAGATCTTTAAGTAGAGAATAATATTATTATTATAAAGTCGGTTTACTTTTATTATATTATTTACGGTTAGAATAAAGGTTAACCTCGCTATTTCTATATTCTATTTACCGTAAAGGGGTTTAATATATATATATATTACTTCTATTTAATTTTCCTTTTTAATTTAAATTATAATCTTTATTATTATAAAAAGGATAGACTTTATAGGGACCCTTTTAATAATTAATATAAAGCCGCTATATATTATAATTATATTTAGGCCGAAAATAGGTAGGGTTTATTATATATCTATTTTAAATTTCTTTATATTCCTTTTAAAAGTTATTATAATATCTCTACTTTAGAAAATATAGGCTATTATTACCTTAATACCGCTAAATATTTAGTTAACTATTATTATAACCTTTTTCGCGTTTTTTACTTTTAGCTTATCTATAATACCTTCTTTCCGAATTATAACCTATCTCTTAAGCTATATAGGTATTAGCTTCTTTTTATTTATATTATAATAGCGGCCTTATTAGCTTAAAGGGTTTCCTTTTATTATAACCTCCGCTTATATTCTTAAGTATTAATTATCTAATCCGGTTTTTAATTTTTATAATACTTCTTTAATAGTCTTTTTTAATTCCTTTTTTATTATAATAATTATAAAGCGCTTTTAGGCTATTCCCTTTTTATAAATATTTTTAATAAATCTTTAGATAATCCTTTAAATATCTTAAAGGATTTCTTATAATATTAAGCTAATAATAATTTTATAAGATTTATTTTTATAATCGAATTTATTTTATTTTTATATTATTATCGCTTTACTATTAGTTTATAATTATAGGGTATAATTAAATTCTCCTTAACCTATATTTAGATAATATATATTTTAGTTTAGCCCTTTTCTTCTTTTATTAATTACTATTAATATACTTATATTAATATTATCGTCCTACCCTCGGTATATTATCGCGCTATAGGTAATTCGACCCTTTTAATTCGATTCTTAATATTAAAAATAATTTTAAGCGTATAGCGCGGTCTTAGGGCGACTATAAAAGAGCTCTAGACCTCTAAATCGTAAAGTAAGTATAATAATAAATATAAAGAGAATACCTAAAAGAAATCTCTTATTTAATAAAAAACTTTTAAAGGATAGAAAAATAGATAAGACTTTATAGTAATTAACCCTTATTAGCCGGCTATATCCTACTTTTAATCTATATTAATAATAACCTACTATTAGCTAAAGATTATAAAGAGAAGGTAAAAATCCTAATAGAATAATTCTTTTTATAATCTTTAGCTCCTAAACCCTTATTACCTTTATTATTATAGCCTAAAAATATTATAATATTACTATATAATATATTTAAAGTTATAAAGGTTATAAAGATAATTAATAGGATTGCGCTTTAAAAAGCTATAAGAGATAATAGCCTATTATATAGCCTAATTAAAGCCTATAGCCTATTAATATAGATAGTAATAATATATCTATTAAATATATTATATAAGGTTAGCGCGTTTTTATCTTACTTTTAATATATAGATATTATTATTATCTTAAAGCTAGGTAAAATAAAAAAGGAAAAAATACTTATAAAGGTATAGCGCTTTATCTCCCTCCTAAATATAATAAATAAGATCTTTAAAGTAATAATCGCGAATTATATTATTAATATAGTAAAAGAATATTAATTCCTACCTAATAGCTAAATAGGTAATTATTAAAACCGCTTAATAGAAATAATAATATAAATAGTTATTAATATAATAAAAGTAGCTTAAAAATAAAGTAATATAATTTTATTCTTATAGCTAGATCTTATTAATACTTTCGATAGAATTAATTATAATTACTTTATTTATACCTTAATTATTATAGGGTTCCCCTAATAGCTTTTAATTTAGATATATAGCTTCTTTTTAATAAGAATAGCCTATTTTTATTTCGATAATAAATAATTAAAAACCTATAATATTAATATAGGAGTCTTAAAAAGATTACCGCTTTTTTTAATCTTTTTTTTACTTTATATTACCTTTTTATATATTATATTTATTTTATTATTAAATATAACTATTATTAGCTTTATTAATAATATAAATATATTTACTTTTAAGAGGATAATAGATTAAGCTTATAATTATATTAAAGTAGCTTAGCCTATATATATAATATAAATAGCTTAAATTAAGGTATAATTTAAATTAAATAAAAATAAGTTAATTTATTTTAGCTATACCTATAAGCCGCTAATATATTAAATATAGCTAAGAACCGCTATAATTATATCTTATAAAAGCGCTAGATTCTTAAGAGTCTACTTTAACTAAAAACTAAATTAATCCGCTTACCTAAAGGAAATTTAAATTAAGCTAAAAAGGTAAATTATTATATTAACTACCTTTATAATATTAATATAGGGCTATTAGATCGCCTATATAAAAGAGATCTATTTAAAAGTAATTAAAAGCTTAATCTTATATAAAGTATTAACCTTTTATATTTTAATAATAATAAGTAGCCTACTTTATAATATTATAAAAGCGCTTATAAGGGTATAATTAAAATACCTATATATTATAATAAAGATATATTAAGCTATTTTAATCTATAGCCTAAAGATCGAAATAATAATTATATTAATTAATCTTTATTTTAATATTAAAGTATATATATTTAAAACCTAAACTAAGGTAATAAGGCTATTAAGGCTATTTTATACCGCGCGTAAGATAGCCTAAATAATAATTAAAAGTAGATTAAAATAGCTAATAAGAAACCTATTTAAGCTATATATAGAATTAATAGATTTAATTACTTTAAATAGGTAATATAAAGAGGTAATAAAAGTAAAATAAACCGAAAAATAAAGGTAAGGTATAGCTATATCGAGGATTAAGCGCTTAAAGGGCTACCTTAACTTAATAGATTATTACTTACTTAATTATAATATTAAAAAAACCCTTAAGCGTTATAAAAGACTTTAAAAGTATAAAAGCTTTACCTTTATTTAAATATATATAAATAGGATTAATTTTAATAGCTTCTTTTATAAATAGGGTATCCTTAAAATAATAATATTACTTTATTAATATAATAATAAGATAGAAACCTTAAAGTATATTTTCCTTAATTATAAAGATATATTAAAGACTATAAAACGCTAAATAAAAATCCTATATATTATAATTAAGCTAAACTCGGCCTTAAACCGCCTTAGCTTAGCCTAAATACTTATATATTAATTCCTTTAATATTATTTATTTTATTTTATTAAAATATTATCTTTAAATAGAAATATATAAAAAAAGAATATAATAATAATAATATAATATAAATATATAATTATTATAAAATAGGCTAATAAAATAAGGAATTAGGATTTTAATTTTCTAGCTTATAGGCCTAGCGCTAATAGGGTAGTCTCCCCTTATAAGAGTAATAAAGCCGCTTTAATTACTTTATATCCCTTAATCCCCCCCTTTTAATATCCTTTATTTCTACCTCTTTATCCTAAAAGTAATCCTTTATTATAGCGCCCTTATTATAAAAATAGGCCGCTAGAATATTAAAGGTATATTAAAATAAATATAATTTATTTTAAATCTCCTTAAAGAGATTAACTATATCCTCTATTATAATAATAATATTTTAAAAGATTAATAATAAAGTATTATTACCCTATCTATATAATATAAGCGCTATAAAGGTAAATATTAAGGATAAGGGGTTAATAATAATAATAGCGCGCTAATAATATAGGGTTAAGGTAATAGTAATAATATTATAGCGGAACTCTTAAATAGTATATATAGCTATTTAGCTTAATTTAATTAATTAATTATTAAGCTAAATATAATTATTATAATATTATATTAATAATAAATTAAATATATTTATAAAGTCTAATAAGGTAGATATAGAAAATAAAAATCTAGCCGCTTTAGCGGCCTTAAAAATAATAATTTAAGGCTATTAATATATTAAAGGTATAATAAAAATAAAGTAATATATACTTTTATATATATTATATAAATATATATAAGTAATATACCTTAGACCGGTTTTAACTATTTAGGCTATTAGCGATTTAATATTATAATAAAAAAGGACTAAAAATATATTAATTAGATTATAATATTAAACTATATTATAA
>APKU01000324.1:0-13124 GCA_000472125.2 Hirsutella thompsonii MTCC6686 | reverse complement strand
TACCCCCCCCCCTCCCCCCTCCCCCCCCCCCCCCCCCCCTCCCCTCCCCCCCTTCCTCCTACCATCCATGCAAGGGGCGGGACAGCACCGGCCAAGGTCAACCGACGTGAGCCGTGAGAGGAAGGCTCCGAAGATAAGGATCTATCACGTTGGACGATTCGCGAACGTGACGGCAGCTGACTGCTGTACACTGTACAAAACCTCGATACTGTACAATACTTTTTGTACGACCCAGCCCCGCGACTCCGCAGGCGTCCTTGGCGTCTTCGGAAATCTCTCTCCCTCTCTTCCTCTCCATGTCGGTATACATAGCTCGCTCGGAATCCTCCTGACGCCAGGCACAAGCCTGAGACCCCATGCTCTCCTCCTGTACGACTCTGACGGCAGAGCAAAGTGTGGGAAGGCGTGGGGAGTGCGTGGTTTTGGTCTGCCTGCGACCCCCCTCGCCCCCTTATAGCATCGCCATCAATGGGCATCGTACCAGGTTCTCGGATGTCCATTCAAATCGAATCCCGACGTTACTCCAGCGGCGGAAATGTCTTGCCCAGGGGTCTGTCCGTCATCCTCTTTGCCCTCCCACCCCCTCTCCTCCTCCCCTCTCACTGGTCCTATCGAAAACCCTAAAGAGGCGTTTCGCCGCAGCTTCCCAGGTTGATGGCATGTCACACGAAGTCCTCTTGTATGACGAAAAAAGGGGCTCCGGCGATGATGGCTTTCTCTTGTAGATGTACTCGTTTAGGCAGACGCCGCAAGTATAGCATCTGCCCCGTCTTCGACGAGGGCAGGAGAGGGAGCAGCTCGGAGACTCTTTTCTTCATGTCATTCTCCGGCTAAGCTGTAGTCCATGTCAGCAACAGTACTCGACGCGTATTCAATTTTGCGGGCAAGAACAGAAAAATCTGAAGCGGCGAACCTCTGGCCCAGGCTTACTTCACTATCTTGGCGCGATCATTGATCTGATCCCCCCAATCCGCGCTCCTTGTTGTTCACTAAGAGGCTGAGGGTAACATCAAGCTGACATATTTTCGAATCGCATCTCGTCTTGGGGTTTTCTGATTCTGACAAGCCGTCGTCGTCGTCACCACCGTCGTCCCAAGGGGGCAATGCTCTAGAATGAAGTTGCCCGATGGAAAACGAAATGCAAAGCGGTTTGATACCGCAGGCCCGCACATGTGCATCTATGCGTACTGTACTTCGTACATATAAAATACATGTATGCACACACGCGTGCATCGCATCGCCCACCGTCATGTACGCACTGCGCAGTCGCGTTCCTGGCGGCTTTTACAGCCCGACAATGGAGCTCAAAACCAAACAAGGCATGAAAGCGGCTCCCTTTTTACATGTCTCCTCTGCCGCTTCCGCTTGGGACTTCGCAGGAGGGCGCTGGGCCGCGCGCGGCAATCAAGCTTGCATGATGAGGGAGCAAGAACGATGCCGTGTATCACATCCGATCGAGACCTCGTACAGTGTGCCCGTTGTCAGATCATGGATTCATTCTTCAAACCCATGTACACATACTTCAATGCCTTGCATACCCTCGTCATACGGTGAATCAGATCTCCCTCGACAGTTCCGAGCAGCTCGTACGAGAAACCAAGGCTGGACCTCAAGCTGTGTGCGCCCATCAGCCCTCCATTGTCGCACGTTGACCGATCGTCTGGGTCGAGATGATGCGGCACACATCAGGAAAGAACGAAAAGTCTCAGCCCCAAAGATCCAAACGATGGATACTTTTGCCCAAGCACCCTCGAATCAACTACATATCTTTAATGGAAGGGTTTCTGTGAAGCCGGACCGGGGGGGGGGGGGGGGGGCGTGATACCCTCCTCCATGGCAGCACAAACGCTAATCCAGGAGACATGTTCAATCATGTACTTCAAACAACGTATGATGTCCTTTCTCAATCATTATCTTTTGATTCTCTCTTCTTTTTACTTTTCCCTTCTCTAATGACCACATTGGCGCCAGCGCCGAGGACGTCCTTGGTGCACGCACAAAAGTAACTCAAACTTGCAGGGTAATGGCCTAGCTCTGCCCATGGAAACGCATGGGATAGCATGTCTCACCAGTCGACACTACTGTACGAGAACACACTTGTGGTGTTCACACACACTGTACCTGTGAGGCGGCCGTTGACGAAATAGGAAGTGGCCGAGATGCCGGATCCCCCAGCCGCGACCGACCGTCCAGCGGCCACCCCCCCCCCCCCCCCCGGGAAGAGGGGGGCCGCTCGCTGCCAGTTGAGCCGTCTCCGATGAAAGGATACACCAGCCCCGCTCTTCTTCTCCGTGTCGTTGCTCCTTCCTTACTGACATCCTCTTTTAAGTCCTGCGTTTGTTGTGTTTCGTTTCGTTTCGTTTCGTTTCGTTTCGTTTCATGGATTCCAAGACTCATACGGCTCCCAATGTTGAAAAGCGGGAGAATTGGTCCCCATGACCTCAGAACATGTGCTCGAGGATCCAACTCCGAGGACGGATTATTCCCGTTGCGCATCCTAAGCGGGTCCCCGCTGCGTTCGTCCATCACGTCAACATTGAACGCGGACTCGACGAGTTGCAAAGTCAGGACCGACTTCTCTTTTCAGCCTGAAAGGTGACTCTTTCAGTCTTCTAACTGACGTTGAGAGTTTTAAGTTACCATAACACACCTTAGATTATCAGTCAAACTTGACAAGCAGACTCCATTCAACAAATCACCTACTACGCCCGGACAACGCCATGTGTTGTGTGGTTTCTTGTTCCCTGTAATTAATCACATATAGCTAACACACTCTTTACAGTGAAAATAGCCTTTCAGCGAGTGGTTGAACAGATTCATGGACATACATACGTTTAGAATACGAGCCGAGCCCATCGACGTTGATTCTCTTGACCAGTTATCGACCCTTTGAAATGAAAGTCTCAGTCATCCACGACTTCAATTTTCCTGAGCATTTACTCCAATGGCCTCGTCAAGATATATATCAGACTAGACCAAAGTCCAGTCGCCGCACCTCGGAGCTTGAGGCAAGTCAACAGTATCCACGAGTCCCTTCGTGCATCCAGGAGTTGACTTGGTCTTTACTCGGCACTCGCGGCCAATAAGACGCACAATCTCAAAGCTAGATGCATTCAAGCCGTAAACCTCCAAGTACGCCATCGCTCCATTCTTCTCAGCAACAATCTCAAATTCAGCGTATCCAGAACGACAATGCATGTAGTCGGCACGCGCGCCATGCTACGAAACCGACTCAAGTCCATCCCGCTCACGCCCATGACAAGACATATCAGTGAATGCAGTGTCTTGAGTACTGTTTGTTTCCCACGTTCTTGTTCCTATCGCGTCTAATGTTGGCCCTTTCCACGATTTATACAGTCCCAAGGAGTACGAACCACGATCTCAAGACGTGAGCGCATCGACTCAACCTAGATGAAGTCGCTGCGGCTTATAAAGAAAGCAACATCATCGACCGAAATCGAGAGTCTCTCGTCTTCCGGTCTTCACATGTGAATCGGCAAATTTTGGTTCTTGTAAATGATTCTACATCGATTGGCTTTGATAATTCATCTTGTCTTCCACGTACAATCTCTCCCATGGCTCATATATTTCGAATTGTCTAAAATTATCCTAGGAGCCTCATTCAACTCAAAATAGCCAAAATGTAACGTCACAGCAAGATGGTCACTGGTTCTCGGTTATGTTGCTTTAGGGTGGAGCATTTTCTCCAAGATGTTATATTCATATCTGATATTGAAACCCAGAAGGACAACGTCTTACTCATTCGCAGTGCTGTATATAAGACGTTCATTAGAAATTCGAGAGCATTCAAGGCCGGTCAAAGCACTTCACCGTGATAACCGAGTCCTTATCCAAACTCCACGGCTCCCTGGGACGAATCTGTCCTGCCTATGACGCTGCCGAAGCGTCTACACGGTGTCGTGTAATTACGGGGCTCGAATGCCACGTTACAATTCTCAGCCGATGAACTCAAAGTTGTGTCCGTTTCCAAGGCCGCACATGCAGGTCAAGTACAGTATCCCAGCCGAGTATTGCGTCTCGAAGAATGCCGTCCGTCGACCCCGTCGTCACGCAAGCGACATGACCGACCTGCTCACATCCAGGCACTGGATCCACCGTCGACGTGGGGGCTATGCATTCGCACCCACGTGGAGGTTCTGCTCCTGCCATCGTGGGCGCAAAGAAGAGTTCTCGAAGACAGCACGCATAGCGTCAATGTGACGGCGAACGGCAGACATGCGCCGGGCGTTCTGCCCAATGGGTCACGGCATCTCAGCAATTCCTCACAGGCTCGCTCCACGCTTTTGATATAGGGGAAACATGGACGGTTTCGAGGCGACAGGTGTAGAATGTAGGTAACCGCCACAGGCTCTGTCGGGTGGCTTCCATATGCTGCATTGCCCGAGATCCGTGATATTCAAACACCCAATCGTGGGATGATGCGGCCACAAGTATCAAGAAAGACGATCATCGGGGAGAGCTCCCCTTGTTGACCCTCGTTGACGTGCCCTACGTGAAAAGTGCGGCAATAAAAGCTCTTCAAGCGATGATCCAGTTCGTCAAGGGGAATCGGATGGAGCAATATCGGTATCGAACAGTCGGGCCTAAGTATGACTATTAGCAAGGAGCCAAGACACCTGGGTTTACACAGAACAGCGATGGATCTGGGCGCAAAAAAAGAGATTTTGTCCCAACGAATAGTTTAGGGCCTTGAATCATTGATTTTCAAAGTATATGGCTGGGGTCTCCGAAGTGATCGTGGGGATGAAGCGGACCACGCACAGCGAGGGTGTAGCTTGCGGCCAGGCAAGCGGCGCGCGGGAGATGAGCCAGCCCAGGTCAACTCGGGAGGGAGAAGGGGGGCGGGCGCCTCTCTGACGGGCTCTGCGGCGGCTGAGGGCAATGAGGCTCTGCGGCCTGCAAAGGGGAGGCGCGCTGGAGAATGCCGTAGGGGTCACATTAGTCACAAGCCAGTCGTGTCACAGATCATAGCAGCAGGTACTCAAGCCACGGGACCACGATCTCCGATGCCGATGGTGCCATGTAGTTCGACCTGTCCAGGCAAGGGATTGGAGGGCGACGCATGCATGCGCAGTGGCGCTCGAAAGGGGGGTGGTTTGGGATGCATGTCGAGGTATGCGGTACGTTGTCGTGCTTGAGAAGGGGGGTGGACGAACGAGCGATGAAGTCTGGGAAGAAATTGTGAGATTTAATTTTCTCGCTGCACGCAGGTCACATACGTACTCTACTGTACCCTCGCCGTAGCGAAGGGGTGTGCACTGAAGCAATCTGATTTCTCCCCGTCTTTGGTGTTTGATGGGTGGGATGTGATGGCGAAAAGAGAACTTTACGAAGTATGGTGGAAAGAGTTGGAGGCAGTACTGCCTCGGTGCCTCTCGTATCGTGAGAGAATGCAAGCCCTGCACCGAGGCGACGATCCGAGAGAACACCTTATTCGCCTGCCTGCCAAGGTAGGTAGGTACCTAGGCAGGTATCTTACCTCATGGCAACCCCGACCAGTCAAGTTTGCTCCTGCCCGTGTCTCTATTACTCTTGAATATTTGCCCATCCGTCTCGTTCCTGCCTTGAGAACAAGATGCCCGCCTCTGGTAGCTGTACCTCCTTGTAAGAGGTACTCGACCCCTGTCTGTCCTCCGCATTCCGCAATCGGCAACTGGCCTGCGACTCTCGAATTTCAATGCCTGTAAGAAGTACGCAAGAGGTTGGACTGTACCCTGCGTGCGCGGCCGGGGCCTAAAGAGGTTTCAATGGCAAGGTACGAAATGGTAGGTACGAAGTACTAGGTGGTGGTAGGTAGAAACATGGCACGCAGCCTACATTAGTAGACCCAGTCCACGGGTGAAATGATACGATTTTTGCCTCTCTAGAGGCTACCACCCACCTGGCCCGGTGATCGCTGCCTCCCGGAACTCGTCATAGCTGCGTAGACCCAGCACAGGGCGTGACGTTCTCGTATAGCAGCCAATTTCATGTCCGGTACCCGACCGGGGTAGGCGGGTGGTATCCGGAGTGTCGATGCAAGTCCCCAGCACCCGTCCTGTGGATTGTCTCTCATGCTCTCGGCCAGGAAGTGTGTACTCGTAGCCTGACAGCATACAGCTTCACCACTGCCTAGGTAAATGAGGCTCATGGACGCACCGAGGCCCTTTTGCGATGACGACTCCGACGAGTGCTGCTGCAACACGCCCCCCTCCGTCATGTCTCCTTCGCTTGTACAGCATGGTGCTGTATGTATGCCGTCTGGGATGACCTGGCCGTCGAACCTCGCCCTCGCTGCTAACCGCCCGCCACTTGGCGTCGACGGCGCCCGCGTTGCAAAGGTTCCGGCGTTTGTCCGCGTCATTTTCCAGACTGCCGGGACCAGCGTCACATCGGCTGCCTGCGCTATCCAAGTTGCAATTTGGGTCCGGACTGTACGCCAGCCTGCGCCGTTGTCACTGGCCAGAACCCAACTCGTCCCATGCCTGCTTCGGTCTCTGCTGTCCTGGGGACGGTACGCGGCCATCCTCCACCTACCTACCTACCTCATCTGCCTACATGGGCAAGATAGGGACGTGCAGGTTGCATGGCGCGTTGCATGGAGCGGCGGCGGGACGTCACGGGCACGGCTTGCGAACACGCAGCACTCGGCGCCGAAATGCGCTGAGTGGTTGACAGACTGCTGTCAGAATCCGTCTTGTCGATTCGTACCATTTGTGGAGCCGTCGACGAGAAGAATCCGGGGCGAAGGGCCGGGTCGAGGCGCGATGCCAATGCCCCCAGCGATGCAACTCACGCAAGACGCTCGACGGGAAGGGACCAGTCAGTCTGCCCCGCAAGGCAGCTCACAACTGGAATGCGACCCTTGAGAGCTTCTGAGCTGCCATTTTGCCTCTGTTGATGCAGCCTGCTGCACTTGGCCGAGGTAAACACCATGGGAAGCGAAATGTATCCACAGGCCCGGGTTGAGTCACTGGCGACGAAGCAGCGATGCATTCTGGACTATGTAGGGATTTCGAGCGCCGGAAAGGGTTCCCTACAGTATGGCCTTTGAGTCATGTGGTTGTCTGGTCCAGTCGCCCAGCTCAGTCGCGAGAGTTCTTGGCAGACTACTATACTGCACAGTATGTACTGTACAGACAGTAACGTTATGTTCTGACTTCGCTGCCCCCTTCGGACATGCCATCTAGGTTCATTGCGTCGGCTTCCTGCTGTTTGTCCCATTTTGCGCTTGGCTGATAGAGCGAAGACTCGGTCCAGCGGCTCTTCTCGCGTCTAAAGTCGTTGTTTCACCAATTCGGCGCAGTCATTTCTCATTTAGGCCCGCTTGAGCCTAGTAAATCGACGCCCCATGGCTATTTAGTGGGCTACCGTGGTGCGGGAGACGGCCGAGGACTCTCCCCGTGTCTGGCCCGCATGCGCTAAGTCAGACTGGCCGGTGTCGAGACGTGAGGCATGCGTGGGAGAACCAAGAAAGGGCCTAAAATGCGGCTCAACAAGAATCACGCGACCCGGGGATTGGCGGCGGGCTGGGAGAAGGAAGAGGCGGACAGAATCGGCGCGCACGGCATGTGGGTGCGTCTCGCCTGATTGCTGGGTGTCGCTGGTCGCGCTGCCGGTTCAGTTGCCCTTTTTGTCTCACCACACCGTCTGCTGTTTAGCTCGAGATGGTTCGGGCCACAGACGACCCTGGATCCCCTGGCCTTGGGCTGCGATGCCGGCCGAGGCATCAAGTGCAGACCGAAAGGCTGTGGACGTGACGTCTGCCTGTGAATGCTGCCGGCCGCTCCGTCTTTGGCCTCTGTCTCATGTTCAGTCTGTGGAAGCGAGTCTTGGTCAATGGCGACGAGTCCCTTCGCTGGTAGGAAACATTTGCCTTGGCGTTTGACACAGCCCGTGGAGGAGTCTGAGGCTCTATCGTATGCGACTTTAGCGATGGCTGGCCCCAGCGGTTTAGACCTACTTTCAGCGGCGCCAAGAGCGCCCACGTCGAGCGATTTCCTTTTGCGTCATGCCCTCGTGCCTGCCATCGTTTCCTCGGACCAGCTAGATCTGGCACCGCGTGCCCTGGCTGGAGTGAATCGATGCTGAGCGACGTTGAGTAATCAGGCGGCAACGTCTGTTCCATCTCGAGATTGGCTGAGAAGCGGGCAAACGGTACCTGCTCTGGTCCCTGGCTCGAGTATCGGTACATGGACGCTCTGGGGCCGGCGCATTCTCTTCGATGCACACGCCCCTCTCCACTCTGGATACCTCTGCCGCTCTCTCCCCATCTGCGACCTTGTACCCGTACAATGCAGCATGCGGGGCAGCGGGGGAACTGGCAAGGACGCCTGATGCTGCAGTCGGGAGTCGAGCATGAGCATGCTGGACAGGTACAGTATGACACTCAGTCATGGGTTGCTGAAGCTATGCGAACCGGCATTACCAGTGGCGGCTCTTCTGTCGGCGCGTCTGCAAGTTGTCGGTGCTGCACAGGTATTTGAAAGAGTCGATAAATGGCAAGTTTGCCGAGATGCGGACGTGGTCCGAGGTGCGTCTTCTCTCTCTGGCAAATACTGTGCCTCCGTGGTAATTTGCGGCTCGGGTAGGTCTACTGTGCCTTGGGCAGTCACGACTTGTGTGCGGTACGAATACTGTATGTACAGTATTTGCCGGAGAAAGTTGAGGGCCGGGGGCAGGGATTGATACCGCCTTACGGTTGACGGGGCGCTTGTCAACGTCAAAACTAATAAACCCCGGGCAGGCGCAAACGCTAAGCCGGTTCAGGCACTAGCCCTGCTGCACACTCACCACAGTCAACAATTCGAGCCCTGGAGGTGCGAGGCGGCCGTTATTCATCAAATCAAGAGTGGAGTGGATGCTGGCAAGCAGCCATTGAGAGCTACCCCTGATCCCTCGAGTGGACTCTCCCCTTTTCCCCCTCCGCAGACGGCTCCTCATCTGGTCCGGCGACGGGCAAGAGCCGCGCCACGTTGGGGCGCGCGACCCCGTCCGATCGGCCTCGGATAGCCTCCCCCCTGCGCGCCGTCCGCGAGAAACATGGCAAATACCCAACGAACAGTTGCACTACTGTCACTTGACTCTTCACGTGTGGACGTGGACGCAAAGATACCGCCAATCTACGGAGGTTCGATGGTTTGCGATCTTTCCGGGCCCCTGTGGTCGATGCCACCAGGTACAGCCTTTTCGCAGACGCAACTGTTGAGCCAGTGCTCCGTTCAGTACGGGGTGTTCGTACAGTACTGTACGGATGACAGTGATTGTATCAAGCAGGGCTGGTCCCTGCCGATGACGATGAATCAATCTTGGACCCCAGGAGAGATCAGGACCAATCACGTCAAGAATTGCACAACTCCGGTTTCCACGCAAACTAAAAGTCTAAGTTACGTACTAGCGAAATTGTAAATTCCAGTGGCCGTCATCTCGTCTTTGCAATGCTCTTGCCGCTGCCGCAATCAGGGAAAGTGGGCTCGCTACCGAGTCCAGTACTGTACAGTACATGCTCTGGTATTGGCGGATACCTTGGCATTTCGTTATCTCGCCGCCGTCGATGCCGTACCCTTCACGCCATTGCCGTTCTTTCCCTCGGCTCCCCATCTTCATGCCTTACCCCGTATAAGCGTGTATCCGATTAATTGATTTCATCGTACGCCCCGCGCCCAAAGTCTGCCCTACCTCGCATCGCCTCCACACACGGCCTCCATAGCGGCCCCTCCCAACCCTTTCGCTGCCATCTTGGTACGCGGGGGAACCCTCTTTCAATTCGGAACCCACCAAGAGGTGCATCGGTGCATCCACTGCCAGTCCCTTCGCGCTCTCGCTCCTACTGATTTGCGTGTCTTCCTAGGGCCGAATCAAGCTTCTCCGGTAAATGATGCCTTCATGGGACTCAAGTGTTGCTGCTGCTGCTGGGGATGCAGGCAGACACGGAGACGTCGGGGGCTGATTATGAGATAAGTGCTCTACCTACCCAATATTGTGCCGTTCATCATCCACTGCGATGGGAATGTGTACATGACGGGGCAAATCTCCACCACGATGCGATCTGGAGGCGGGAATCGACTTGCGCAATCGCCCAAGCCAACAAGAGGCGCAGAATGGAGAACGGCCGGCTCGAGTTCAACTTTACCGTTGGACTTTGGCACCAACAGGCGGCCCGGCTGGCCTGCAAGCAGCAACGTCTTGTCACACACCAAAATCAAAGGTTTCGAGTGGCATTCAAGGTACAGTATGTAATCAAGAAAGAAAAACGCATATGCAGGATGCCAGCGCCTCGACGACGGCACGCCACGAGTCAGATTTCACACCACAATTGCCTTTGAAATACTGGCTGATCTATCGGCCCTGCTGCCGCTTTCACCAGTGGTCGAGGTAGTATCGTCAAGTCAGACGAACGGCAGCCAAACAAGGGACATCCCAGACTCTGAGTTCCCGCGTCCGGCAAGCTCGCCGCGTGCCTGCAGCAGAATTGTACGATTTTCATCTTGGAGCCTGCTCTCTCCTTTGGCCCTGATCCTGGCCACTTCGGCGCCCTCCGCCGTTGCAACTTTATCTCAGTGCCCTCTGCCTGGCGGCAGGGGCGTCACGTCGCGCATGTCGACGAAATCACGGGAGACCCCAAAGCCAAATAGGAAACCATGTCCGACGACTGGTCCTCTGGCCCCCTCTGCATGGCCTGCCCTACCCGCTTTCAAGGCTCTCCCCCCTGATCCATGACATCCGTCAAAATCCCCGCCTTTTACTCCCTGTCCTTGCTCTATATGCCACATTACCTTCTCCAAGCCTCTTAGCTCGCGGCGTCCGCTCTCTGAGTGCTCCAGCCATCGTCCGACTCTATCTCCATGCAATCTCCACCGATCCCCTTTCCGGCCCCTTACGCTCGCACCGTCCGATGACCAGTCCGGGGGTGAAAGATCCCAGGGCTATGCTGCTTTTACCTGGCTTGTGGAGGTTATGCCACAAGTTCGTTGCGGGTGGATAAGGCAGGAAATCAGCACCTTTTTACAACCGTTGTTTCGCCGGGTCTTGCCCACGACCCGCCAAGTTGGCCGATGGTCGCGTGCTCACGATACCTGACTTTGACGATCATACTCTGAATCAAAACACTTCATGTCCGGAGAATCGTCTTACTTTGGCCGATTGCTATACTCTGTATATACGGCCAAGTGGCCCGATAGTTGTCGGCCTGGTTCCCTGACTGAGGACTCCGTCTACCAATGCTAGCGTGGGTCTCGACGAGTGTCGCTATACCTACCGTATTCGTACAGTACCTAGTACGGATACTACGAATAGCTTTGTGACGTATCGTATCATTGCAATTCATCGGTGAGGGTTGGACTTTACCGCAATCTGCTTGCACCACGCTTCTCTCACACGCCAAACTCTATTCGAGCTCTTGCAGTACTGTACATAGGCGTGGTTTTTTACTCGCCCATTCCCGGTTCCCAGGCGTTCGTCGGAAACATGGAAGTTTTGATAGCCGAGTCAGCCTTATCCGCGGCATCGCCAATGCCTGGCCATTGGTTGTCTTGTTGCCGCTGCGCACCACTTTTGCTCTGTTTCCTGCCATGAGGCGTTTACGGTGTGCGCAGTTACGGTCCAGTACAACTTGTGTGCAGTAACGGTGGATATCGTGCAGTGTACGGAGTACAGCACGTGTGAAAGAGCACAGAGAGTCGGGTGTTTGTTGTACAAACGTATTCGTACAGTACGTTTTCTACCTACCTAGGCGGTGCGTGGCTAAACATAGTCTCTGCGACCCTGTCAGGTTGTCGCCCGGGATGGGCAATTGGCAGCCACACACACACACACACACTCTCTCTCTCTTTGTGTCTTCCACACGCACCTACATGGACACACACACACACAAACGTGCTTGAGGCGGCAGTGCCCTTGCCCAGTCTTTCGGAAAGATGAGAACTGACGGGCGCCTCCGCCTCCGCCTCCGCCCCCGTTTCCCCATTCTGAAAGTTAGGTATGCCACACACCGTCTCACCCCGTCCCGATGCCAAACCATCAACCCCCTCCCCTGGATTGGATCAGAGGAAATCTCACTGCGCAGGGGAAAAGTCGCCCCGCGTTGGAAGCCGCCCGTTGCGTATTCGGCGTTAACTATCTTTTGCCCGTCACCGTGCCGCGTAACACCAATGGGACCCCCCCCCCCCCCTTCCCACCCAAAGGCTGCTCCCAAGTTTGATATCTTGATGTAGCAGCAAGTTTTCCTTCCTCTCCCCCAAATGGCTGTTACAGGCCTGCGTGGTCCGCCTTACAGGGCGCCGCACACACACTCTCCTTGTACTACATGGGACAGAAACGTTTCCCGTCCGAGAGCGGATTTACATTGATGTGCGAGGACGAATGACGTTCAAGCGCGGAGCCCTCGTCTTTTTTTCCGTGCCTCGCCGCACTCTTCTTTTTTTTTTTGGCTAGTTGATCCCGATCTATTCATTCAATAAACATATACGGACATGGTGTTATTACAGTTGCGATATTACAGGTGCGAGCATCACCGTCCGGGAGTAAGGTGACCGACACCTACCAGTAACTCATAGTCTAGTTGTAGTTGGCCGATTCCCGTGATAAACATAGGCGCGTAGGCGGGTATTCCCCCCTTTTTTCTTTCTTCCCCAGCGCTACCTTACTTTTGCTTGAAAGGTAATACTCTGGTCCGGTGTGTGTGCACTCGCATTGAATAATCGGTAATTCGCCAACAAAGACAACGCCTAATCGGGAAATCGCAGTCTCATGCGCGCACACAAGTCGTACGAAGTACCGGGACTTAGACACTCGCACTCATTCCTACAGTTCAAAAGTACACACACACACACCACACACACATATACACACATAAAAGGACACAGGTAAAAAGTAAACGTCCTTGTTGATCATGGTATCGCATTGATCGGGCGGCTTTGCACCGAGTTGAGCTAGGTACCTAAGCTACTCTTTCCCTCTTCTCCTTCTTCTTTCTTTCTTTCTTGGTTTTCTTTGTCCGTCTGCTCTTTGGCGGTCGCCACGAGGATTCCACTTTCGGCAGAGAGAGCGAGGGCGAGGAGACAATCTAGGACGATAGAGTAAGAGAGCGAGAGAGAAAAACGCATTTGACATTTAGCCCCCCCCCC
>APKU01000323.1:0-13326 GCA_000472125.2 Hirsutella thompsonii MTCC6686 | reverse complement strand
GGAAGTTGCGAAGAATAGAAGGGGGCCCCCCCCGGCGCCTCCCGGCCCCCCCCCCCCCCCCCCCCCACCCCCCTTTTCCCCCTTTCTCTTGGCTTTAAATCCCTGCTGCCAGACGCAACTTCGGTAACAATCGATGCGTGGAGCACATTCTGCAAGCGATGTATGGAAGGTGGCACCATGTCACCGGCCGGCGGAGCTCCTGGAAGTTGACTTGACATCAAACGAAGTCGAGCGCAGTACAGAAATGGCGGCTCGCTACCACGTTTCTGACATGCGGCGAGATCTCCCCCAGAATCTGGCGCGCCCTTTCGTCCTCCTCGGCTCCAAAGATGTGGCCCGCAAGGAGAAACAATCCGTCGGTAGCAGCTTCTCAACCCGCCCTGCGCTTGGCCTCCCCCCCCCTTTCCCGCCCTCCTGAGAATCCGTCGTTACCTCAGTCAAATCGCCCCCTCCCCGGCCAGGGCCCTCTCCACACCAACCCACCATGCCTCAGTGCTTCGCATACAACAACAAGCACATGTATGTGCAGATATGCAAATCTAATTAATTTATGCCAAACACACGTCGTCTGCGCATCTCTCTCAACAGCACTTGCAGGCAGGACGACGCGCCTGGCGACGGCGGGCAGGGCCTGGAAGAGCCACTCAGCGCCATGAGCCAAGCTCTTCCTCCATGTGCGGATGCCTCGAGACGGAGCCTGCTCCGGGTCCGGTCACCCACTCGTCTTCCGTGGCTGGTGGCTTCTGCCTACCGATAAGGACGGCAGAGACGGTGGGACGGCAAGCCCGGCCGCAGAGACGGGGAAAGCCTCGTCCGCCTTTTGCGTCCTTTACCTCGAGGGGGGCGCTCCTCTAAGGCTCTTTTTCTTTCGACCGGGCATCGCCTCTTGCCTGCCGTTTGGCGGAATGTGGACGAGACCTGCAGCGGAGTGGTAGAACGTCAAACGGGAAACGCTTCTGCAGTCTCAGGGGGGTTTAGAGTCGTCCAGCTCCTTCGTGCAGCATGCAGCAGGCTCCTGTTGCACATGCTCCCGACGAATGACTAGTCCTGTGTGCATCGGCTCATGAGAACGAACGTCTGTTAACTTGACCTTCCGGCCATTGTTAAACGAAACCCCCAGTCTGCTTGTCCTGGCTCTCGGCTCTCAAATCTTGCTCATGGTTGAGGATCTAGGTTCTGGTCTGAATGCCGGCTCGCGGGTGCCTGAATCATGACAAACCCTCCTGCTGCTGTGCTAGGAACACCGCCTGCTGCTAACCCGGGCTGTCAGGCTGGTCGGTAGCCATGCAGCGTAACAACGTTGTCAGACGTGTGTGCATGGTGAGCCTCCAGGCATGCGTAGAGCCTGGTTGCATGCTCACTTTCGGTGGTGTGACGTCGAACTTCAGCCTGACCCCTTGCTGGAAACATTATAAGTTGTCTGGATGGCCGCCGTCGAACCTTGGCTGTGAGAGAAGTCAGGAAATCTCCAATGAGTTTTGCAGTTTGCTGCAAGACTCGTGAAAGGTTGGGTATGTAAGCGGTCTAGAATCATATCGTTGCCGACTTAGGGTGACCAATGGGCCTCCTTACCCATGGCATACCTTCGCCTGTGCGAGCGAATGGCAACATCTTTCCAAGTCACAATCTGCCTTGGTAGAAGATGAAGAAGTCTCCCTTTGCACGGTAAAAGCTTGCGGGCTGATCGAGACGCGTGACCCGGATACCTTACGTATGAGCAGCGGGGCGAGACGCTCGATATTCACCCGTGAGTCGTAGGAAGTGACCCAACGAACGGCTAGACGTCGCCTTGGATGCCAGATTATTGAGATCATGCGTGCAGGCTGCAGCTTCTTTCCTGCGTATTGTATGCCATGCCTCCTATCAAGAAGGGTTGGGGCGTGCCAGTCACTGTAAGCAAAACTGCAGAGGATGCCCGTTGCCGACAGAGTGTGAAACCGACTGTTCTCTTCCGCCTCATCTCATGGCTCAAGTTCTCATCCATGGCTAGAAGTAGAGATTCTTCAAGTGTTGCCCCAGGGAGGGCTACAGAGCCTTTGCTGCTCCATGCCAGGTCCTTTGATCGATCGACGACCGCGGGGGCTTCTTGCAGTTTGCATGGCCAGTCCGCACGTTAGCTCCTCTGCCTGCCTCCTTAATTGGCCTATATCTCGATATCCCCTGCAATGTGATGCCAACCTTGCATCAGCCTCCCATGTCTGCGAGCCTCGCGCTGTCTCAAGGAGGATTCGGAACGCCGCCGTGTATGCCTCGTGGCGATCCGCAGTGACTACAGATTTCAAGCCGGGGTACCCGATCTAGGTAAAATGTCTTGCTGGAGACTACTTTCGGAGAATTGTATCACAAAGAGGCGCCCCGGTTTCATTCTGACAATCGGCGCTCCGGCAATCAGCCCTGTCATAGCGTCCTGACTGCAGAACTGAGGGTGTTTGTTTCTAGCATGATGCTGTGTCCAAAAGACCCACGGATCACGTCCCGGTTGGTGTTGCTTTTCGACATCTCGTGCGGTTTTGGATGGATGAGTCTTCGGCCACAAAGAGCTTCGTCTCACGCCAGCGAAAGAAACATTGTGCAGCAACGCTTTGGAGATGCATATTCAACGCAAGTAAGTATCGAAGTCCGGCACTTGCCTCGTGTGCCCTGCAGTCTTTGAGCAATGTGCTTCGAGCCGGCTGGGAAACTGATCTTTATGAGCAAATAGTCCGTTCAACATATCGTCATCATCGGTTGCGGTGTGTTCTGAGTGAGAACAGGCATACTGCACCTGCTGGTTCCACTGTGCTCTGAAGGTTTAGACCGAAGAACTGCGAATATGTATCGACCGACGGGGTTTGTCGTACTATTCAATCTGTTGTCCACGCATACACTCGGAAGCTATGCATGAGAATAACTCCGGTTACTGCCCGATGAAGATGTCGCGTCACCTACCGAGGAACACGTTCCACGGCGTCGTAAGTTCAGCGTTGCGTCACAGTGCCGGGGATGTAATCTGCTGTTCCCACCATGAAGGAGAATGGTGTGTACGCCTTTTGAGGGTCTAGATCTGAAAGTCAAGTCGCAGCGACTGCGTGCAGGTGAGCGAGCCGTCCCGTCGTCATGCCGCTCAACTCCGTCTATAAATAACGGATGTCGCTTCCGAGTTGCAATGGGACGATTTCCCTGTCCGTTGACCTTGTTGGGCTCTTATCGTCAACTACCTTCAGTGAAGCAGCGACATATCTCGCCTCTGCTTTGCGTGCAGAATTGCGTCTCTCGACTTTCAAGGACCATCAACAACGTCCAACAAGGATCCTCCCTCTTCTGAGTGCCGCCATGCCTCTCCGGGAGACGACGGGTGGGAATGGCTTCTATAAGTACCGTTGCAAGTACTTCATGTCACACGACTGTCCGAATTGGGTTTGGGTTGCCAATGCCCCTTGCGCAATGTGCCTTGTAGGCCGGCCATAGCTTCGGTACTGTCTGATGAATAGAGGCTGATCATGAGACAGGCCGACGGTAGGGACAGCGAGCAAGCCGAAACCCCGGCACTGGCAGCCTGCCGAGACATCGTCGCACCTCGCGTTCGGGAAGGCGTTCTACAGTACGTCGTCATGGAACTGGTGCCGCCGGCCGAGTCCGGACAGTACTGGACTTTGAAAGACAAATTTCCCATCGCTGGCCCGGCATATTCCCTCGCGCGAAGCAGGCCGGAGTCGATTGCTGCATTCCCCCCTTTCTTTGCATGAGCACAGGAAGGAACGCAGCAAGCTGCTTGTAAGGGTAGACCGAGGCTCCAATGCAGGCCACGGGCAACCAAGGATGGGTAAGGATGCAGCATGCTTGGGCGGCTGCCCACGGGACAAGTCATTTTACCCCTGAAGCCGCAAGTGCCCGGTTCGCCCGAAGTTAGAACTTTGGACTTTTGGTCCTCGTTCTCGGTGCCAGCACGAAATCTTGTACAGGCCAGGCGCAGGCAACATAACGATCAGGCCACCCATGATGCGTCCAGCTCCACGGCCTGTTTCAGCGATGCGGCAAAACATCTGGAGCGATCAAAAAGGGTATATCGCCGGACGAGTGGTATCGCGAGGTCTGGACCGCACGCAGGCTTTGCGGATAGCGAACAGTAGGGCCGCTGTAACATATGCAAATTAAAACACTCTGTACGAGGGGGCGAGACAGGCGGGAAGCTGGATAAAGCCGGAAAGGAAAATGCTCAGTCAATCAACATGTGAACAGTCGATATACCGGACCGTAGACAGCGCCGTGGCGACTCTGCTCCCAACGATCTATGCTTCTGCTTCGCATTCGGGAAGGCCAATGATTCGGTGGCTTTGATTTGATTAGATTAATGCTCGCTGATATAGGGCATAGCTGCCAGGAATCCTCCGGTTAAATCGTTCCGCATTGCTTGTTAGGAGACGTTGACCGCCGACGGATCCGCGGAGACTTCTGCCCGCACGTAAGGATCAGTGCAGGACACACGATATGGGTATGAGACTACAGACCCTTCCAAAGCGAAACTACGACTCTTAGATGAGAGAAGCGGGTTCGGAGCAGCAGGGTCATACATTATGATGTCGATGATTCCGAGAAACGTCCAGACTGCATGTAGTCGACTAGGCGTAGGGTAGGTGCTTGCCGGCGGCGAACTTCTGGCTCCTGCTCTTGCATGCCAAGCACGGAAGCAATCGGCAAGCATGTGCAGTCGTAGAAAATAAATATTCCTCGTGGCGACGGCAAGATTGCAGGGTGAGATTCGGAGCCTGCTGCTGCAGTCGACGAGACTCGTCACTAATCATGTTTTGGGAATAACTCGGAGGTTTCAGATTCTCGAAGTTGCGTTTCTTTGGGGGGCGGCGCTTGCTTGGCTGTGATCAAGCTTGGCCAGGAAGTCACGCGATGACTGTCGGCGTAGCTGGGCAAGTACGACTTTGCCTTGGCTACGCGTTGCCTAACTGCCCCAAAGTACAAGGCTCTACCCGAGGTACGCGCATTAAGACAGAGGTCCAGATGGTACGCCAAGGTACTGACACCTTCGACAACTCAAAAGTTCCCTGCGTTTCCCGAAGGCGTCGTCTACTTTAAAAAGTTGATATCCAAACCCATCACAAACGCATGCTACTTACGTAATGGGGCAAATTCGGTTCAAACGGATGTGTATACTACCCTCGATCAAATGGACTTCGCTTGAAACATATCCAAGAGCCACTATTACGATATTTCGTGCAGCTATTAAACAAGATTCACAACCAACGCCACAGCAATCGTTACCACTGCTACGAAAGCCAGTGACGGGCTTCCCATAGTAGCCAAGCTGTCGCTGTCGTCTCTGCCGATTCCCAGCGGCAGTCCTTGTGTCTTGAAAGTGACATGCTGTGGAATCGAGTTATTTAGGCATTGACCGTTGACCACGTCGAGCCGGGTCAGGTCATCGGGAACGTGGAAGAACATGTAGTGCTCCTTGGGGATATCCTTGAACCGCGACGTGTCGTATGGGAACCTATTCTTCGGATCCGTCGCGCTCGTGTTGCGCAGCAGGATGCAGAGAACCTGACCCGGATAGTCCTTGTATAGCTCGGGGTAAGCCTTCATAACGTCGCTGTTAGTTGTGTCGGCGACAAGGATAAACTTTCTCTTCGGAAAAGTCTGGAACACCTTGTCCAGCAGGAACCGACGGATGCTCAAAGTCGCAGAGACGTCGGAAAAGTTTAAGGGTCGCGTGTCAAACGAGCCGAGGGGATATGTCTTGTAAATGAAATCCATGTAATTGCGCGTCACCTGCTCGGGAGTCGTTGTGAGATAGTGGAAGTGCAGGTTGTTGATGGACGAGGACCAGTTGGCGTAGATCTGCGGCATATTCATCCAAGCCGTGAACGGGCGAGCAAATGTATTCAGAAGCCCTTCCTTGGGCTGATAGATCTTCGTCACCCGGAGGATGTCGTCAATGTCAGACACTATCGTTACGCCCTCGGGCGGTACCAGGTATGCCGTGGCGTTGCCCGTATTTGTGCCTTCTGTATACATGTTGAGTGTCTGAATTTCCGACGTCGCGTTCCCTGGGTTCAGGTGCCCGCCATTGGGACCCGTGGTGTTGCGCAAGTTGACAAAGGCATCGAAATCACCCTCGGCAGTCGTGTTGTAAGGTAAGGTGATGTTCTGCTCACCGCCCCTCTAGTCCATCCGTGAGAAAACATATCATTGAATAGGGATATTGCGTACTTACAGCATTGACAACACCGCCCGTGTTGTTCGGATTTGTGGCTACGTCGGCGACGAAACTCATCTTGACCTGTTCGTCATCTTGTTGAACAACGAAGATGGATCTCGTCACGTTGCGAGCTTGATCCTGTTCCGTATTGGATAGCTCATCGATATCGGTGCCGATGAGGAAGACATTGGCGAGATCGTCAATCTTGCTCTGCGAAATATTGGGGATCTTGTATACGTTGCCATGCACGCGAACGTTCCAGCCGCGATCTGTCCAATTGCCGTATGCCCTATGAGACTCACGCATCAGCCTCGATTAACAACAGTACAGATGAAGTACAGAATCGCTGCGTCAGAACTCACGGTAGATTAAGGACTTCAGTCGGCCTCGCATCCAGGTCTGTCTTGGAAATGCCCGCCGACTCCTGAACCTGAGTGCCAGTCGGAAACCCCTTGGGAAAGTCAAGCAAGCCGGAGCCCAGAAACGAAGACGCAGCGCCAGTGATGTCGCTCGCCAAGCCTCCCACATAGCTCTTCACGTCGCCCGTCAAGTCTCTCCGGTCCAGGTCGTGTGGAGGTGTGGGATCAGGGGCTGCAGGCGCCACGAGGTTCCGGGGTTCATGACGGCCTGTCGGTGTCGCAGTCGGTGCAGGCACACACAGCGCCGTTGCGGCCAGCACCGTTGTGGAGATCACAAGTCGCAATGTCGAAACTCCCGCCATGTTGAACCCGATTGAAAGAAGATCCCTATTGTGGGCGTTCAGGGAGAATCTATAGATCTGCCAGGAGTGCGAACGCGCTCGGTACCGATTCCGCGCGGTTGGCAACAGGTGAGGACACGGCACGCTGACCTCTCCTAGGGAGACTGCGCTGCGCGCTGTGCTATCCGCAATAAGCAAGGGGCATGGCCCTGCAAGTGGTGACATCACAGCACCATCTGCAATACGGAGTAACTTACAGGGCTGAGCTCTCACCACGCAAGCCACACTGCCCGGACAACCGAGCTATCTTTTTGCACTAATAGCGGCTAGTCCGCATTGGCGACAGCCTCGGCTTGATTGTCACGGATGTCTGGCAGACTTTTGCGAAGAGGGCGATGTGATTCAAGTTGCGAATTAACTTTCTTTCTTGTCTTCTATCTTTGTTCGTCACATTCAACTCTTTCGTAACGACTGATTCTGTATGACTAGGGCAGGAGGCAGGCTTTGAGCAGGGAGCTGACTAGTGTGTTCCAAGGCAGCCCCTATTGTCCTTCCGAGCTATCCTTTGCCCTAATCATCCCTTGGTGAAGACCATGACGTCTTGATTCGTGGACTGAACTGCACCAATGTTAGCTCGAAAACGTCCAAGTAAAATGGTAGGAAGGTAAGACTTATCCCCTCACGACTTGGGGGGCTGCCCTCCCACCATCGCTGGCACAAGGGCAACCAGGGCTACCAATCAGGCCTACCCTTAGAAGCTGATTATCGACCTTAAGTCGAAGTTGTCTTGCATCGTTGCCGATTTGCCGTTTCCGCCGGTCCCGAGCAGCCACGGACAAGTACGAAACTTTGACACCAACTCAAGATGGGTCCCGAGATGCTTGGCACCGGAGGACAAATCGAGCAAGACGCGGTCGACCAACCTGCCTGCGCAAGTCGCGGGATAACAAGCAAGGCTCTCATTGACCGTGCGCCAAATTGGCCGGTATCCTGTAAACTCGAACCTCATTCTGTGTGTGTGCACTGCCAACTGGGACTTGATTTTGTTGCCTCTCCACCATACTCCTGAGAGCGGGTAAGGAGGGCCATTCCGCGCGAACAAAGACGTCCATAAAAACCGCGCTGTCGTCCCGTGCTTTCTTTTCAAGAGAGTCGAGGGATCCGTCGAAAGTTCCAAAGAATTCCGACGGGGAGCTGGCGTCCTCTCATCATCGCATGACCGACGAGAAAGGTTGATGCGCCTGGCCAGGCCTGGCAGTAAAATGCCACACATCGATGGCCAGGGGCCGTGATGAGGCTCCAGGAGCATACCGTGATTGAAAGAGCTTGCGGGGACTGCGATGAACAGAACGATGATCACTGAGCAGGCTTTGAGAGTACCCAGAGTTTCCAGAGCGGCAGTCGGTCAGGCAGGTATGCATTTCTGTGTGTGATCAAAAGAACCTTGCTACACCGGAACGGTGATTCTGACAAGGCATGGTTCTGAATGCATGATTTGAAAAGCGTGCCATGACTGTGTGAAGTCGTCCAGCACTCATCTCTTTCCGCCAACCCAGTGTCGAAGGTGCCAGGGGCAACCTGAAGGTCCATCCATGGCAGACGACAAGCTCCGTTGTAGTAAGAACAGCAGTGTCCATGAAGCAGCCTACTCTTGGCCAACGCCCGAGTTCCAGTGGGAGGGCCGACGGGCGTCCAACATAAGGCTCTATCGCTCTGGCCAAGCGACCCATGACATCCTCCCTTTTGCGCACCCAAAGGTGACTGGAAAGTTCTCCCCACCAGTCCGTTCGAAGAGGGCCCAGGTCAGCCTTCCCCTTTTCAGCGAGAAGAGCTGGCTGCGGTGCTCCAAAAACCTAGAAGGTGGCTTGAACGACTTGGCGCAAACTCGAACCATAGATTATCTTAGGGTTAGAGTCCCGACCTCAACCCGCAAACAAGTCGTGCCGTATCATGATTGACGGCGAAGAACAGCGGTTGATCCAAATGCGGCAAACACCGAGGTCCTGATACAGGCTCGAGGGCGGCAAATCGTGTTCACGAGCTTGGCATGGGGGCCCTGCTAGAGGTATTCCTTTCGGAAATCGAGGCCGGTAAACTTGGGAGGCGATGTGCATATAGCGAGGTTCCAAAGAACCGAAGAGGATTCAAGTTTTCAGGAGTTATCGAAGGCATCCGACGACGTGGCCAAAGATGGCGGGCTGGTCTCGAGCGATGGAGCTTGCAGGTGGAACTTTGGCGTGGGAACGCGTCGGGAAGTACCAATGGAAATACCCTCCATAGGTATGTAAGTCGCGTCAACACGTGACATTTGAGCCACCCCGGCCGCACTGTTTTGACATGATCACACACTGTACTCAAGCACCAGGACTAGCTATTACCTTAACTTCGTAGTCCTTCCAGACTCTCTCACAAGGATTGACAATTGGACATTTGCGGCGAGGACTCATGTCGCAAGAAGTATTGGGCCGCCGCGATGGCAAGCGCTTTGCCACCCGAAAGCTCCAACACGAACATAGCCCAGGCCATTATCGAGGCCGCTAAGAAGGCGTTCGACCCCTCTTTGAACTCGAGTAGTCGTGCGCTTGGTCAAGAGGAATACGACGAGATCATCGCCAGGTGTGAATGCCATTGAAAATTTATAGTTGCACCAACTGATACAGGCCAGAACTGCCACCTGGTCTCTGATACCCATCTTAAACTCACTGATCAAGCCAACTATCCTTCCGTCATGGATGAGCGATCCTCTCCTGCAGACCTTGACGCGGCTTCCTTTGAGACCTGATGGCGTACGTACGACACTGGAGTTTGTCTTTTCAGTGCATCCAAGCAATGCTGCGATCGCAGACTCCACTCAACCACAGAAGAATGGAGCTGCTATCACCCATGAGGCTGTCGCAATGGCTACGAAGCTCATCTCATCAGTCCCCTCGACTCTGACACCTGAAGCTTGGTTCAGCGGCATCTCGAGTCAAATATTCACTTTGATCGACGGCGGGGCTGGTCCCGAGCTTGCAAAGACCGTTGCACAGATAGTCGGTTTCGGAATTCTGGGCAAAAAGCAATACGGCGCCCCAGGTACGAGTCTTCGATCATCCGTCAACCGAGCCTCACTGATTCAAACCAGGAAGCCCTGGTTGGAACGTCTTTGTCCAACCTATATTGGAAAACATCAATCCATCTCTGAAAATCCAGGTACAACAGCAGAGCGAAGTCGTCGATCTACGTCGCAACCAGGTTCTTGTCAGCGCGCAATGTTTAGAGGTAGCCCTCCAACGCCTTAACGTTTTGGTCCTGTCCAACCCTTCTCCGGGACTCTGCAGGAGACTACTGAAGCCCGTCATTATTCAGCTTTGGATTCTTGCTTCATGGATTGATCCGCCGTCAGCGTTAAGAAGTCGCTATTGCGACTATGCGTGCGGGCTCGTCAAGGCACACCTCAGACTGTTCGGTCAGCTTGATGAAGTTCTGCCCCTAGTTGAGCATCTCCTCTGCGTAGGAGATAACGGTAGAACGGAGTCTCGATGGCGATTCAATTCCGGCGTGGACGGTGTGATTGAGATTTTGACGAACCAAAGCGAGACGGCGGAAGTGATACTGAACTGGAGCGACATCGAGCACAAAGCCGCAACTCTTGCGGACTTCATCGCGAGTGTCTGCTCGAAAGACGACGTCTCCTCGGTATTCCTTCACTTCTTTCGCAAGTGGGCAAAGTCGGCACAGCAACGACGCGTACTAATCCCCTCCGCGGGCCAACGAAGTAGTAATGAGGCCCCGACGCAGACTCTCGTTGAAGTCACGCTTCTGCAAAAGCTCATGGAACAGGCTCCAGATAAACTTGTCAGTCATCTGGGCCAGCTGGTCGACATCATTTGCCAGGTGCTCGGGGCCGATGGACAACAAGACATTGAGGACGAGCTCATCGCCGTTGCATTGAGCCTCCTCAACATGATTATTACTGCAAGCAATTTCCAAAGATCTGATATTAAGCCGGATGAACTCGCGGTTATTGAAAATGCCCTTAGCCGGATAAGCGACGCAGATAGGGCTGATATTTCTACAACGGCAAGAAACCTATCAATGCTGCTGAAGTATCGTGACGAACTGGACGACGCTACTGAATCCCAACCAATCTCCGATGCTCGCCGGATCGAGGACAAGAAGACTTACGGCTTGGCAATGGACTATATTGCCGGAGACGGTAGCAATCCGCCCCCCGTGGTCTCCGAAGGGCTTAATCTTCTATCCGTCTTGATAGTTGGGCGTAGCCCGATACTGGACATTACGGCGATAACAGTACTCTTGTCCAATATGTTGAAAGAGAATGAGGACTTTATCAACCTGAGGGTCATCAAGATTTTCACACAGCTGGCTGACAAGCACCCGCGATCGACTATTCGAGAACTGCTGGATAACTATTTGGATCCACAGGAGAAACTGGCGACAGACGTGCGCCTCAGATTCGGCGAGGCTCTCCTTCAGACATTGGATCGTTTGGGCGAGACGTTCAGCGGAGAGACAGCAAAGGAAGTGTGTGAGACGTTGCTATCAATCGCTGGGCGCCGAGGTCATCGGCCCATGACAATGGCTAAACAGGCGAGGGAGGAGAGATTGCGCAACATGAAGCAACATAGGGCCAATCAAGTGAATGATGTGAACGACGATACTGCCGACGAGATTGTGGACGAAGAAGAGAGGGCAAAGAACGATATATTGACCCAGATTGTACAAGGCTGGGAAAGCAAGAGAGGGAGCGAGGATCTGCGTATGCGGACGTCGGCGCTGTCCATTCTGGGCTCTGCGCTGGAGACGAATCTGGGCGGGATTGAGCCGACGCTCGTCTCTAATGCCGTGGATCTATGTGTCAACGTGCTCACAATGGAGCGAGAGTTGGAGCAAGGCATCCTTCGCAGAGCAGCTGTCTTGGTCATCTTGAGTTTTGTCAAAGCTCTCGATCAAGCCAGAGACTCGAATCGAAGATTAGGCTTTGGTCTGACTGAGACAAGCCGGGCAGATATCGAGAGCACTCTTGCCTATATCTCGCAGACGGACAACGATGGACTCGTGCAGCAGCACGCACGCGATGTTGCGGAAAGTTTACGAAACTGGCAAGCCAGGAGCCTATTGCTGCCACGGGGGGACGGTGCCGACCCCGGCATGACGCATTTGGCTGGTTTACAGGTGAACCCAAGTGTCGCCTCAACAGACGAGGTGTCCGGACGGCGACCGAAGATCGAAGAGATTGACTGAAGAGATAGCACGAGCCAATGAGTTCAAGTCTAGATGACTGTTCGTGCTCAGACGAAGTTCTCAGGAAGCAACGACGTGGCTACGAGCGTATGATACAAGGCGACACGACCTTGTAGGTTCCAGTAGGCAACGGGCAATCAAAGTAGACTGTGAGAGCTCTTCCCGCACTGACGCGCAAATGATGCGGTCCAAACGCCGGCACGTGCAGGACAGCAGATTGTTCATCAGACGGGCAAGATACTGTACCTGAAGTCGGCGGCGGACTGAGTCTTGCGCGGTATGCTACGGAGACGGATCAGCTGGCCCACTGACGGAAGAGCCGAGCAAGCGCCCGGCTGCTTGATAGCGTCGAAGGCGACCGTGCCCATGCAAACCATCAACTGTGTAGCTTAGCCGTCGGCAAGGCTAAAGAGTTCTTGGCGACACTAGGATACTGGCTGCCGGTGCACGTTTGTGAGAAATAGATGAGAAAAAGACTGGGGCGTGATGGCAAGACGATGATGGAGGGTCATTCATCCGAAGTCGCTGCATGTGGCAGGTGAAGCAGGGCCCTGACGATATGAGACGTGATTGATTACTGACACCTGCATTCGAGTCAAGGACCAACGTCTGCAGGTGGAATTGGGAGAGGACTGATACTTCATCCAAGATTTGCCATCTACTGTATGCACATACATACAGTTCCTTCGGGCGCTCCAGACAATCGTTTGTTCACTGGGTCTGTCTGTGCGGACGCGCGTAATCGCGCCAAGCCAACAGCAGCTTCGGCAAGCAAACGTTACCTACATGCTGTACCTGCAGTATGCTGCGGAACACAGAATGCTGATTACAAGTTGCGCTACAAGGCGGAATTGAGAGACGCGCAGAGAGCCGCGAAACGTCGTGCGCGACGGAATGGGAGAGGCGCGCGGATTACGGCTTGGATTGCGGCCGAGACGGGGGGTTTGGTCTCGTCTGCGGCTCCATTGTGAGCAAAGTGTAGGCCTACATTAGTACTGTAAGTGCGGGACAATGCGAGACCCTTGCTACACAGCCACTCGGTAAAGGTCAGCTCTGAAATGCACAACCGGGAAAAACGAGGGGATTTGGAATCTGCTGGCATCCGGACTTTGGAGGAAGCATGACGATGATTGAAGGGCCGGGTCTAGAGATGGATCCAGGCTCGCGTGGACGCCCCGTCGCCCCCCCC
>APKU01000322.1:0-13417 GCA_000472125.2 Hirsutella thompsonii MTCC6686 | reverse complement strand
TATTAAACTATAAAGAGAAAAGGAAGGGAGAGAGTACCTCTATATACGCTACTCCGCTCCTTAAGGGTCGCTATAGCCCTCTCTATATATAACCGGCCTAGGCCTATAGCTTAGGCTACTTATAGGTTAAAGACCCTTATATAATACTCCCGCCCTATCTTTAGCGTAAATATATTATCTTTTACCGTTAATAGGCCGCCGGACTAGTATATATAGGGCCGGCTACCCCTATATATCGCGCCCGGTTATTATAGGCTTCTATATAAAGGATAATAATAACGTTAATAGGCGCGCTATAAATTCTCCGTAGTTACCCCTATTAACTAGCTAGGATAATATACTTAAGCGTTATATAAGAGGGCTACCTACCCCCTATATTATATACCCTTTAGGCCTTTTTCTTTCTTCTTTTTATTATTATTATTATTATTATTATTATTACTACTACTATTAATATTATTATATACCGCTTTTCGCCTTACGCTTATAGGCTATTATAATACTAATTAATATATATAAATACCTATAAATATTTATATTAACTCTACTACCCTCGCTATAGATAGCGATTCCGCTACTATTACCGCTACTACCGCCGCTTAGGCTATAGATACCGCTATCGCCGCGAACGATAGGTCTAAAGCCGCTTAAGCCGCTTCCTCCGCCGCTTAGGCTATAGCTTAGGCCGCCCTCGCTACTATCGCCGCTCTTAATAAAGCTCCCGCCCTTAAAGGGGTAATAAAGAAAAAAAAAAAGGAATTAGCGCTAATTATTATATATCCGCTTAACGGTATATATATAAATATTATTAATTAAAGTAATAAAAGGAATTCTATAATATATTATATAGCTATTATATCGGCCTAAATATCGACTATTATAATACTATTAAGCGAAAGCTATATTTTATCTATTTATAAGGGAGCTATAAGTATATATTAATATCTATAATACTCCTTAGTATATAGGACCTTTAGAAAAGCGCTTATATACTTAAAAAGTATAGCTTCGGCTATTAGCTAATACTTTAAGTAAAATATATAAAAAAAAGGGTTACCTTTTTAATAAAAGTAAAGCGCTTAAATCTATAAGCTAATTCTTATCTTAATATAGCTATATATAGGCTAATTATATATTATAGGGAAGCCGCTTAAATATTCTTAAGGGTAATTAGGGAGGTAGGTAGTAGAACTAGCGCTACCCGGACCGCGGGTCGGGTTATATTAACCGGCTAGGGGTAGGCCCCCGCCGCGGCGTTAGCCGATATATTATTTAAGGTATTTAGCTTCGCCGCTTAAGGGATAGATATCTAAATATAGGCTATAAAGCGCCGCCTAAAGGCATTAAAGGGCGCGGGCGGTAGCGCGGGGCCGCTTATTAAGGAAAAGGAGGAGGAAGAGGAATTAGATAAAAAGGGGGAGGGCGGTAAGGATAGTAATAATAATAACGATAAAGAGGAGGATAAAGAGGATAAGGAGCTATACCTAACGATTAAGTAGTATTATATAATATAAGGCCGCTTTTATTATTATACCTTAAGGGGCTAAAATAAAAGGATTTAATTATTATTTATATTATCTATTTACTTTATAACCCTTAACTATCCTTTTACTATATATAAGCGCTTAAAGCGCTATATTAATATCGCTTTAGCCGCGGGGCTATTATTATCCGCTATTAAGCCTTACTACTATTCGAATATATCTAGGGCTATAATATCTTTAAACTCTAAGAATAGCTTTTAGGTTAGGTTTAGGTAGCTTACCTATTTAACTAAGACTTCCTATATATACGTACTATTAGGCTTCGCCTTCTAATATATAATATATACCTCTTTAATAATATATTTATCTTTACCTTCGATTAAGAGTATAGGGGGTTATATATCTACTACCTTTTAGCTAGGTAAGGGGTCTATTACCGCTTAGCGGAATAACTCGATATTAAATTATAGGTAAATATTAATTAGGAGGCCTTTAAGCTCTATAATATATAAGCTAATAACGCGCTATATTATAAACTTTATATAAAGCTAATCTAGCTTCTTCTTTAGCTAGCCGGAGGCTTAATTATAGAGGTCTAGCTAGACCTTATCCCCGGCTATAAATCTCTTTATTAATATATACTTAATATTTATATAGCGCTTTTAAGTCTATACCGCTACCGCTATTACTATCTAATAGTAGTTATTAATCTTAATAAGCTTATTAATAAATACCCTAGCGCGTCCCTTTAATAAGGCTAGGGCTATAGGTATATCCGCTTCCGCGAGGGGTATAGGGGATTTAAGCTTATAGGTATATATCGCGAAGAATAATAATATACCGATCGATATATATAGCCGGCTATTAAGCGCTATTTAAATAGCGGGTAGCTAAGCGTCCTAATCGGCCTAATTATAGGCTATAAAGGCTTATAGATATACCTATACTTCCTAATTAAGCCTTTTAGGCTTATTATCTATCTAAGGGTAATATATTATATTAAATATATATATAATCTAAAGTAGCTTATATAGCTATATCTAGAACCGGCTAATCTAATTAGTTCCCTTATTATTTATAATATTAGCCGGCTAGCTATAGAAATATATAAAGTATTATAGGAAGTATTTAGTATAGGCTTTTATATCTATAGAGGTAACTAATTTAAGGATAATAATTTTATTTAGCTAATCCTTAATAACCTATAGATAGCTATTCTTTTTTAAGGTCGCTAGAAAGTTAATAATAAAATCTATCTAAATATACCTATAGAAGCGCTTAGGTATTAATAGGGGGTAGAGGAGCCCCTTTTATTATACTCGCTAAATCTTTATATAGCTATATATATCGTAATTATAAATAAACTATTATATATATATTTATATTAATAGCTAATAGAAATCTTATATAACCCTAGCTATAATACTATCCTATTTAGGGTAGCTAGAAGTATTAATATTATATATAAGCTAAATAAGCTTAATATATAGCTTATTCTTCTTAAGCTCCTTTAAGGGTATATCCCTTACCTTTACTTTTATTATATAGGATATATTAGGGATTTAAAGGCGGCCTTTTTATTATAAATAGCTATATATATTAATAAAGTAGTTAATTACTTAAATCTTTAATTTAAATATAAGGTTAAAAGAGTAAGCCCTAAAATCTACCGCGCGCTTAATATTTTTATAAATATAATTAAAAGCAGTAAGTTTATCCTAAAGGCCTTAAAGGTATTTATCGAAAAACGCTATATTAGCCTAAGGCTATAAGGGTAATATTAATATATTTAAAGGGTCGGTAGGTCTATCTATATAAGCGGTATTAGCGGTATTTAAAATTATTATACTTATATAAATATAAAGGGTATTTTATAGGATTAGCTATTATATATATATATATTAAGTTCCTTATTTATAGGGTAATTTTAATCGCGCTTTAATAGGGTATTTAATATTATAGCCTTAAAGCTAAAATAATATTTAATTTTAAAGGTAAATTATAATAGATATTCTACTTAATAGGCCTATTATTTAAATAAATATTATTAGGTTATAAAATATTTAAGATTCTTATAGTCTATTAATATTATAAAAGCGCGGTTATAGCTATAAAGCTCTATTTATTATTACTTAAAGTAATTAATAATTATAAATATTTCCTTATTATAGATTATATAGTTCTTTTTAACGCTTATAAGCTTATATAAATAATATATAATTAATCTCTTATAGCTATTAACCTTTTAGGAGAGTATATTATTAAGTATTTAGCTATTATAGTCTACCTTTATAGATAGATAGATAGTATTATACTAGGGACCTATAGAGGTATCTAGGGTAGCTATCCTTACTATAAGGGAAATTAGGAAAATCCCGGAGAAAAACCCTTACCTTATTTTCCTACTATTATACCTCCTCTATCTCGGTTACGCCTCTATAGTATATCGTCCCCTAGGGTAGGTTCTAGGGGTTTCTAGTTAGTTATCTTACTAGCGCTCGTATTAATATATAGCCGGTATAAGATAGCCTAGCTACCCTACCTCTTTATTTATTAATATATTAGCCTTTCTTTTTACCTTTCTTCCTTTTTTTCTTCTTTCTTTTTTATTATTATTATTATTATCCCTTTCCTAGCTATTACCGCCTCGCCCCTAACGCGCCTATTAGTCTTATACCTCTTTTAGACCTTCTTTTTTATTATTATTATCCCTATCCGCGATACCTAATCGCTCCTACCTTAATACCGCTTTTTTTCTAGCTCTTTAGGCTAAGGAGGAAGAAATAGAGTAAAAGCTTGCGATATTAATACCTTAAGTATTAGAAAAATTAAAAAAGAAATTAAAAAAGGCTTTTAGCTCGGCCTTTAAGCGCGCTTTTATTATACCTTATTTTTAATATATAACTCCCTATTAGAATTATATCGAGATATTTATTAATACCGATTATAATAATAATTATAATAGCTATTAGAATTAATATTATAAGCCGATTTTATTCTTACCTTTTATTAAGTTTTCTCTTTATTTATTAATATATTCGCTAGATATAACCTTTAAAGCTTATTATTATTATTATAACTTTAATTAAAAGTATTTTAAAGTAAGTCTATATCTTATTTTTTATTTATTTTAATTAAATTCCTATTAATTTCTTTTTTAGATTAAACCTAAAAGCGCTAGCTATATAGCTATCTTATATACTTATTACCTTAATATTTATAATAAAAAGGAAGACCTTTACTTTAAATATTAGATCGAGCTATATTAGGCTATTATTATATTTTATAGAATTAAGGCTACTATATAAGCCTTTAATTAGCGCGTTATAGCTATAACCCTAATTATTAATAAAAGGGGGGCCGCTAATATAAAAATAGCCGATATTTTTATTAATATAGCTATTATTTAAAAGTATATATATAATAACTTTATATCTTTCTATATATTAATCTTCTTTTAGCTAAATATAATAAAATATAGCGCGGCTATATTAGCTTTAATATTTTAAAATATCTATAAAAATATTTAATCTTTTTATAATTTTTTTATTATTAAAGCTTTTAACCTTAGCCTTAATATTATTATACTTTTATACCCTAATAGCTTTTTAGCCTTAATCTTACTCCTACTTTTAATACCTTATTCTACCGCTAAGTAGCTTAATACCCCTAATAATAAGCTATAGATAAAGAAGTTTTTAGAAATTAATAGCTCTATTACCCCTTAGGGTTTAAATTATAAATAGGCCGCTAGCCTTAAGTTAAAAGAGGTAATTAAGCTAAATAATATAAATAATAAGGATAATAAAAATAATTATAATATAATAGAAACTCCTATTAAAAAGTCCTATTAGTAATAAGTATTAATATAATTAGGTTTTAATATAGAGTTTTACTAATCGTATAACCTTAAATCTCTAATCGTATAACTTTCCTATTTCTACCCTATTTTTAACCCGCTTTTCGCTATACCCTATAGCGCTAGGCCCTATTATTAAATTTTAATATATAGCCTTAGGTATTAAAGGACTTCCCTAAAGTTCCTTAAAGTTATTAAACCTATATTTTCCTAAGTATAGATTTTTTCCTATAATAATAATACCTTTACCTTTATACCTTTACCTTTATACCTTTACCTTTATATTTAAAGCTATCGCTAGTAGTTAAATAGACCTTTTATTTATTTTTAATCTTAATCTTAATCCTCTTCGCGATACCTTTATAGGCTTAAATATAATATTAGCGGCCCTAGCCCCTTACGATAAGGGTCGTAATAAAGGTCGCGATAAGGGTTGCAATAAGGGTTAGGAAATCCTATCCTTATTACCTTCCTTTTAATTTAATTCTTTTACTAACCTTTATAATTTCCTATAAAGCTAATATCGCGATAATAATATTACTCTTATAATAGCCTATTCCTTAAAGAAGAAGCTTATTAATAGTATTAAGTAATAGACCTATATAATATTCGCTTATAATCGCGGTATTCTTCGACTTTCTATAAGTATTAACCTTTATTATTCTATTATAATAAAAAAAGGCTACTTAATAAAGATTATTGCTTTTATATTTATTAAAAGCTACTAAAAGTAGACTTATTATATATAAGAAGGCTATTATAATTACTATAAATCCTTTAGTCCGTTAATATATAAGATATACTATTAGAGAACTTTAATATAATAAAATATTAAGAAGTTTCTATTAAAGTATAAGGCCCTATTAGTAAAAGAAATTAGGTTTATTATATATAATTAAATAGCTAGGGAGTTATACTTCCGGTAGCGGGATATATATAATAATCGATAGAAGCTTTATTTTACCGCCCTTAATAGTAAGACGGCGATATAAGTATTTATTTAATATCTCTATATTAATAGTATTAAATATATAATTAAATATATAGAAGATAATAAAAATAAAGTAAAAGTAGTCTTCTAGACCTACCTATAATATAAAAAGATATAAAAGTAATTCCTAGAGGTTCTTAGCCTTAATAATATATATAAAACGAACTAGTTTAAGATATTCTTTTTTTAAGCTATTAAGGTTATTAATTAATATATTATCGCTAACTTTATATTTAGCCTTATTAATATAAAGAAAGAAGAAAGATTCTAATAGCTTAATAACTACTTTAATAAGCTATAATAGGTTATTAATATAGCGGCGCCTTTTATAATTATTATAGATAAAGAAATTACCCTTAAAAATACCCTCCGCTATACCTTTCCTTTTACTTAATAATAGCTATATATTTTTTATATTAATAGTAATATATATATAAAAATTATAGCCCGCTAGTAGGGCGAAGGCCCTATTAATAATATCGCTAACGATAAGGTTTCCCTTATACCTAAGGAGGCGCTAGTAGCTTTAAAAATCGATTATAATCGCGATAATATATTTAGGGCGTAATAGAGAATTATATATATTTCGATTAAGGCTATATTTAAAGCCGCTTAGCGATATCTTAATTAAACCTTTAGTTAATACTAAGGGAATATTATAAACTATATTTCTAATAAATATATACCGTAGCGCGAATAGTAAGCGAAATACTTTATTAACTACTATTATAACTTTAGCTAATAGATTAATAGCCCTATAGAAACTATATATAAGGATATAAAGTTATATTTAGTAATAAGTATATTAGATCTCCTTTACTTTTATAATATATTATTAGATATAATTAAAAATAAAGAGTATACCTATAGTAAGGTTACTACGGATTAATAGGTATAATAATAGCGCGAATATATTAGGAAGAAGTAATTCGGCCGGCTTAGCTATAAGATCTCTCTTTATAATATATAGCTTCTTATTTATTAGTATCGCCTAGCTATTATAGCGATACCCTTATCGCTATAAAGAATACTTCTAGCTATTTACTACGGTTAATTTACCTATTAATTTAGCCTCCTTTATATATATATAATTCTTTAGTACTTTTAGACCGGTCTAGAGCTTAAAAAGGAAGATATTTACCTATACTAATAGCTTAATAAACCTTTAGTAAGAAAGGCTACTTTTACTATAGGAAAAAATATTAATTCTACCTATAGGACCTTAAAAAGCTATTCTTATAAATCCGCGACCTTAATATTATAGAAAACCTTTATAGCCGGCCTCGGCTACTTAAAAACGATAAGATCTTTATACCCTTAACCTTTTAATACTAAGAATCCGATTATAATATTATACTAGCTACTATATAGATAGCTTTATAATCTTTATAGTAATTATAAGGTATAAGGTATACCCTATTATAGTCGAGTTAATAAAGTAACTAACGCCTTAATACTAATAGATATTATATATATACCTAAAATAAGATCGATAAGTTAATCGTAAATAATTAACCTTCCGGCCCGCTATCTATAATATAATTACGAATATTAAATAATATAAGTAGAATAAAGGGTTTAGGATTTAGGTATAGATATAATAGTAGAACCTACGCTATAGTTACCTTAAGCTAGGTTAAGGAGGTTATCCCGGCTATATAGGCGTTATAGGCTTCCTCTAATAACCCTACCTAGCCGGCGGATTAATTAATAGGCTATAAAGTTATAACTTTATAAGATTAATATAAAGATATATTTTTTAAGCGAATTAGGCTATAGCTAGCCTTTATAGCCGGCTTATAGCCTAGCTAGCGGATTAATTAATAGGCTATAAAGTTATAACTTTATAAGATTAATATAAAGATATATTTTTTAAGCGAATTAGGCTATAGCTAGCTTAGGTATTATTACTATTATAATTATATAGCTATTAAATTAATCTCGCGATACCTTTATTTATATATAAATTGCTTAACCTAATAACTTTTATCGAGTCTATAGGAACCTAGGGATATAAGGCTAAATTAGGTAGCAGGGCCTAATATATTAAGGTATAGGTAAAAGTAAGGAGGTTATATAATTAGATATCGGAGGTTATACGATTAGTAAAACTCTTAATATAAAGAGGAGCTATATAGATTATATTTAGTTTTTAATTTTCTTTTCTTTTATTAATAGGGGATAATTTAATAGAAAAGTAATAAAAATATTTTAATAATAATTACTTACTTTTATAAAATATTATATAGTAATACCTTATCCTATTATTTTTAGTATCTCTAATAGGCTAAGAGCGGCCTGCTTTATTCTATCGCTTTATTTAGGTTTAATCTTTATATTAAGAATATAAAGTATCTCTCCTTCGATTAGTTTTTTTCCTCTTTTATATAGATAATTACCCCCGCTTTAGCCTTAACTCTTTTATATAAGTTAAGATTTAGATCTATTATAATTACTTATAGTTTATTTCTTATTACTTTATTAAATATATCTACCTATATTACTATTATAATAGCGGTTAATACCTTACCTAGGCCCCTCCTATCTACCTATTATCTTCCTTTAGCGGCTTTTTTATCTTAATTATCCTAATTATTTTTATTAATCTAAGGGTATAATTAATTAAAGCTAAGCCTTTTTAATATCTTTATTAATATAAATTATAAAAAGCGCCCTAAGGATAAGAATTACTATATTAGCCTAACTATATAGCCCTTTATATAAAAGAGCTAATATACTTTTTATATTTCTTTAATAAAGGGTAGTTATTTTCTAGCTTATATTATTAATTTATAATCTAAAGTAATATAATAAATTATATCCTTTTTAGCCTTATATCGGTAGAAGGGTATTATTATTCTTAATACCTTTTTTTTAAAAAGGAAGTTATTTAGGCCTATCTTTTTAATATATATCTAGATTAATACTATATTAATATATTTTAATTACCCTTTATATAGTATTAAAGGGCCCTTTATCGAATTAAAAAGTAATAGGATAAAGGCTATATACCGCGGGCCCTAGCTAGGGCCCGCCTTTACTTTACTTTTAGCTTTTACCTATCTATCTACCTATTCTTTAGCGACTTTCGCTTATAGCCGCTTTTTTATAGCCTTTACTTATATTATAAAGCTTAATTAAATCTTTTTATTATTATCCCTTATTATTAGCTAATTACTTAGCGCTATTATTACTTCCTTAAGGGGGGGCTAGGCCGCGCCCCGCTTAGATTTCTTTTTTTAAAGTATTATTACTATAAATATAGTTATAGTTTTAAATCTTATAAATATATTTATAGTTTTTAATCTTAGGATTATATAATTTACCTTAAAGTTAAGAAAGATATCGAGTAGTAATATTTCTATTTTTACCTTTAAGTAATAAATAGGTATAGCCCGATATACTCCCGCTATAGTATATAAATACTTTATTTAGTATTTTTTTAGCTTTTTTATAATACCCCTTAGGTTTTTCCCTTTTAAGGTTAATATATAATATATTACTACCCTATAGGTAAATATAGCCTAGATTACCTTTATATAGACTTTTTTTATCTTTTTAAGTAATAGGCTATATATAAAAGCGGCTAGATATATAAATAAAAAGGCCTAATATTATAGCTTTATTTTAAGTTATATAAGGTATAATTTTTATAAGAGCTTATAATAAACCCGGACTTTAAGGAGTTATATATTCTATATCGGATATATTATATCGGGGCCTAATTAAATAATTATTATATTTACCTATTTTATTTTAATAAAATATATTAGTTTATTTTTATTAGGTTTAAATATAACTTTAAATTCCTTTATTTATTCCTAATATATCGCTTAGGCTCTTTCGATTTAGCTTATAGTTTATACTATATTATACTTAATACTAATAAGGTTAATATTATCTATAAAGCCTATTATTTAGATCCTTTATACTTTTTATAAGCGCTTATAAAGTAAAGTAATATAATAAAAAAAAAGATAAAAGAAAAGGGGGATCCTTAAGGGACCTTAACTATTATTAAGGTAGGTTATATAGCTTATCTATTAAAGATAAATATAAAAGTTTTATCCTTTAGGTAGCTTTAAAATAGGCTTATTACTTACTTTAAGAAGCCTTTCTTTAAAAGGACTTTAAATAAGATATTATAGTTTATTATATTAAAGGCTCCTTTAATATCTAACTATAAGAATAATATTATACCTTTTCTTACTTAAGCCGCCTTAATTATTTTTATAACTATAAAGATAGCGATTTCTATAGACCTATATTTTCTATTTTTTATTTACCTTTTTAATAATAGCCCGTTTTCCTTTAATATTCTAGCGATTTAAGTAGTAAGTATCGCCTTAAGAATTTTCCTTATTATTAAGAGTAATAAGATTAATCTTTACCCTCTTAATATACTATAAACCTTTTATTTCTTATTTAGCTTTTTTAAGATTATAATATTAATATATTAAAATTAGGTTAAGAAATACCTAATCCTTATATAAGTAGTAAAGATTTTTATTAATTCCTCTTATAGTTATAATCTATATATCTTTAGAAACTTAAAGGGGACCCTATCTAGCCTTATTACTTTTTAGGGGGATATCTTTTTTAGTATTTATATTATATAGCTTATAGTAATTTCCTTTTTTATTTTAAATCTTAATAAGGATTTTTTAGCCTAATATTATCTAATTAAAGCTAATTAAAAAAAGAATTTAACTATAAAAATAGCTACTTTATCTTAAAAGTATATTATAATTCTTTATAATATTATAAGTAGGAGGATATAAATAGGTTTTAGAGGGGCCTTATTATAAAAGCAGGCCTATTTCGCTAATTTCTATAATAAGCTTAGGTTTCTTATTATCGCTTATAGTATCTCCCGCTAAGCTTTCTATTTTTTTTCTTAAATAACTTACTTTAAGGTTATTATTATTTTTTTTAGCTTTTTTTACTTTTTATCCTTTTTTCGTTTTTTATATCTCTTTTTAGCTTTCTTTATAGCCTTAAAGGCCTTTATTACCCTTATTATATATTATTAATCCCTATTTCCTTATTATTTAGGCTAATATAGGATTATATCTTTAATAATACTTTAAAGGGTATCGGTAAGGTTATTTAAGGCTTTATCTATTTCCTTTTTTATCCTTACCTCTTTATATTTTAGTATTATTTCTTTTATTTTCTTTTATATTACTTCTTTATTTATATTTTTCTATTTTAATACCGGCTTATTTCCTTCTTTTTTTTTTCCTTAAAGGAAATAGTTAGGAAAAAGACTTAAAGGATATAATTAAAGCTAACTAACTTTAGGTTAGGTCCCCGGTATACCGGGTTAAGGTCTTTTATTATAAAGGCTAGGTTTAGGGTATTATCCTTATATCTATAGAAACTCCTTATATATTCTCCTTTTAATATAAAAAGGTCGGCCCGGAGCCTAGCCGCCTCCGCTAGGAGGCAGTCGGCTTTATTACTTATCCTCTTATATTTATCCTAGGCCGGATAGTAGGCGTTAAAATCCCTAATAACCGTCTACCTTTATAAATATTAGCCTATAGAAATCCTAATATATTAAGATTAAGGCTATATAAAAGAGGTTATTTAAAGTATTAAAGGTATCTTATTATAAGCGCCCTTATATAAATAGGCCTATAGTTATATATTTATTTAAAGGCGCGGTAATATAAAAGAAATTATAGATAAAACCTTTATAATAATTAATAAAGCTAAAGAAGTTTTATACTTTATATTTTATTTATAATATATATTATTCCTTAATCGCTTATATCTTTATAAGGTCTATTTAAATATTAATACTAGCTTAAATTATAAAGCTAAGGTATTTAACCTTTTTTATTTTAAATTTATATTTATCTAGATTAAGGTATAAGCTATAAGCTAAAAGGTAATTAAAGACCTTTTATACCTTCTATATATAATCCTTATATAAGCCGCTTATATAGATAAGGATATTATCTATATATAGAGAGATATATTTATTAAATAAGTCGCTAAATATAGAATTAATATAGCGCTAGAAGGTAGTTTATATATTAAAGAGGCTAAAGGGGGTTATTATCTATTCGAATAAGCCGTAATATATATAGAATATTATTTTCTACTCCTTATTATATAGAACCTATATTTTATAGAATACCTAAATAATATTAAGCTTTATAAACTATTAAGCGCTTATTAGATTATAGAATATATCCTTAATAAATAAAAGGGGGTATTAATTAGGCTTTATAATTATATTAAAGGTATAGTAATTATAATAAAATTAAAGGCTACTATTAGGCTTATATATAAAGAGGATTTATACCCCGGCTTTAAAGCTATTAGCGCGGATAAACCCCTTATTTAATAGCTTATAGAGTATCTTCTTAAGAACTAAAAGCTTAGCTTATAATATATTATAAAAGGGGCTAAATAAAAAGTAATAGTTATAGCTATCCGCCCCTTTATAGAAAGGGATTATATAGTTTATATTAGGCTTATAGGGGTTAAGCTTATTAGCTTTTTATTTATTAAAAAGTAATAGGAGGTTATAGAAATACTAAAGAATAATCTTAATTAACTTAAAAAGCGATTTTAAATACTTCTTATAGAGCGCCTTATCGATATCCGCTATATTAATTATATAGATTAATATAATAATATATATCTTACCCTTTAAGTATTATATCGACTTAAGTAGCCTAGCGGAAACTAAAGCCTAAACCTCTTTTAGGTTAAGCTATAATATATCTTTATTAAGCGTATAATATATTTAAGCTTATATTAAGCCGAATTAAAGCTTATCTTTATATAATATTAAATATAACTTTATATATTAAAGCTATAGCTTATTAAGGATTAAAAGGTATATTAGGTTTAATACTATATAGGCTATTATTATATTAATATACCTATTAACCTCTATAGCTATCTAAGCGATACTATAGATTATTACTCTTTCTATTATATTAAAAGCGCCTATAATCGGGCGCGGTATAATTAGCTCTACTAAAAGGTATAAGTCCTATATAAGCGCTTTATTAATTATAATATAATATTAATATCCTTTATTTATAGCTATAGATAGGGCCT
>APKU01000321.1:0-13818 GCA_000472125.2 Hirsutella thompsonii MTCC6686 | reverse complement strand
GCCTATTAATTAATCCGCCGGCTAGATAGGGTTATTAAAGGAAGCCTATAACGCCTATATAGCCGGGATAACCTCCTTAACCTAGCTTAAGGAAATTATAGCGCGGCTTCCGCCGCTATATCTACGCCTAGATCCTAAACCCTTTATTCTACCTATATTATTCGATATTTATAATTATACTATAAATAGCGGGCCGGAAGGTTAACTACTTACGATTAACTCGTCGATCTTATCTTAGGTACTTATATAGTATATATTAGTATTAAGGTATCGGTTACTTTATTAACTTAACCGCGGTAGGGTATATTATACGCCTTATAATCGGAATTTTAATATTAAAGGGTCGATAGCTTTAAATATAAAGGTAAAGGTAAAGGTATTATTATTATAGGAAAAAATCTACGTTTAGGAAAATATAGGGGTTTAATAATTTTAGGGAACTTTAGGGAAGTCCCTTAGTACTTAGGGCTATATACTAAAATTTAATAGCGGGGCCTAGCGCTATAGGGTATAGCGAAAAGCGGGTTAAAAATAGAGTAGAAATAGGAAAGTTATACGATTAGAGATTTAAGGTTATATAATTAGTAAAACTTAACTAAATAGTATATATTATTTCTATTATATAGTATTATAACTTTAAGAGCTTTAGGCTAGCTAAGGGCTAATTTACTTAAAAAGTATATTTATATATTTTCCCCCTTAAAGTTAAAGCTATAAAGTTATTACTATATTATATATTAGAGTAAGAAGCCGCAGTACTTACTTTTACCTTTAAGTATATAACTTATTTAAATAAGTAGGCCTAGCGCCGGCCGGATAAATTAAGCGTAGCGCTAAGATAATAAGATTATATAATTAGAAAAAAGATATTATACTATTAATATTAATCTATAATAATAATTATTTTAATTCTATAATATATAATATAACTTTATATTATAAGAAGATATAAATATTAAAGTCTAAAGAATTATTATTATATAAGAAATTATATTTTAAAGTTAAGTTCCTTCTATTATAGAAGTAAATCTTTAATTATAATTATAATTATACTAATATAATTATTTTTTATAGAATAATTCTTTTTACTCCTTTCTTTATAGTTTAATCTCTCGTCCCTAAATAAAGAAATTTATTTATTTCTTATAAGTCTTTAGATTTAAGAAATACAAGCACTTAACTTACCCTAAAGACTTATAAGAAATATAAGCATTAAACTTACCCGTAAAAGTTTAATTAAATTCTAATATCTTATCTTATACTTTTAAGACTATTTTAATAGGGAAGAAAACCTAAAGCCTAGCGGCGAGTACTTATCTAGCGTCGTAATAGGTACCCTACTATAAGAGGGGATAGCTTTATTTTTCCTAGCTTATTAATATATATAAAGGCGCGTAATAATAGGCACTAGTTATTAACTAACGGCTTCCGAATAATTACTAACGGAAAAGTAGATTAACCTAAGTTACCCTTCCTATATATATATATATAATATAAAGCCGCTTATAATACGATAATATATTTAAATCGAGCTTTCTTAATATAGTTCGAAGCGCCGTAATAAGTTAATTTATTTAGTTTATACTAGCTTATCTATTTCCTACTTTAGGCCGGTATTTATCCTAATCGTATATAAATTATACCTTATATCTCTAGGTCGTAGATATAAAGCCGGTAGGCTTACGCTTATATATATATTTCCTTATACCTAATAGATAGAAAAAAGGTAGACCTACTTTCCCGTTAGTATTTATTCGGAAGCCGTTAGTTAATAACTAGTCCCTAATAATATAATAAGTTATGCTATTTATACGACCTCTTTTCTCTAATTGCACGATCTCCCTACCTTAGCGCCGCGCTTAATAAGTCCGGCCGGCGCTATATCTACTTACTAAGAAAGACTATATACCCGTAGGTAAAAGTAGGTATTATGCCTTCCTACCGCTATAGGTAGTATAGTTATAACTTTATAGCTTTAACTTCGAGTAAGAAGAAGGCCTATTAGTACGAGACGTTATAGTCGGCTTATAGCCTTATAGTCGGCTCGTAGCCTTAGAGAAACCTATTACGATATATAGGTATATAGCTAATCTAGAGGTAGTCGGGCCTAGCCGCGGCCGGACTGGTTAAGCGCGGCGCTAAGGTAGGGAGGTCGTATAATTAGAGGAAAGAGGTTATATAAATAGCATTACTTAATATAATTAGATAGTCTTCTTATAAGAAGGCTATTAATTACGCTTTTAAAGCATATAGAGGTAATTCTTATAATAATAATATTATAATAGCTTTATTATAAAAAAAAGAAAAAAAATATATTAAGTATTAGATTAGAATTAATCTAAATATCTAAATAATTAAGGAAAAGAATAAAAAAAAGAAGAGCTTTTATTTATTTAATTAGATACTTCTTAGTATTTAATTACGTTTTTATTTATAGTATATTATTATACCCCTTTACTTTTTTCCTTAGATAATATAATATTATATAGTATTATTCTCCTACCTTAAATAGAGATAGGACTAACTATCTAATCGGTCTATATCCCGAGCGTAGGTAGGGATAGCCTAAGTGATCTAATTTAAGAGATAACTATATTAACGCGACGAAGGTAGTATATACTTATTAGCGATTTTAATATATATTACCCCTTTTAGGACTAATTCGGGAAAATATCCTATAATACTAACGAATTATTTATATTAATAGACCGATTTCGCCTTATATTATAGCACTAGTTATTAACTAATAATATCCGACTAATTACTAACGGAAAAATAGGTTAACTTAAGTTAACCTTTATATATATATAATATAAAGCCGCCTATAATATAATAATATATTTAATTCGAGCTTTTTTAGTATTATTTAAAGCGCTATAATAGGTTAATTTATCTACCTTATATTAGCTTATCTATTTCCTACTATAAGTAGGTATCTTCCTTTTTTTTAGCCTTTAATTCGTCTTATATCGTAACCCCTTATAACGGCTATATTAATTATATATAAATTATACCTTAGGTCTTAAGGCCCGGCCCGCTAATAAGCTTATTAGCCTTATTAATCTTATTAGCCTTATTAATCTTATTATTAGGCCTAAGGATAATATTAATATTATTAAAGTTATCGTAATCGTTAGAGTTATAGGTATATTATTAACTTTAAGGTAGCGCTATATCCGGCTTATATAAATCCTTATACTAGCGAAAGTAGTTAAGGCTATTAGCTAGCCGGCTTAAGCCTACTACCTTTATATTTATAGCCTTATATTTATATATATATATTTCTTTATATTTAATAGCGCGGCTAGCGCTATAAAAAGTAGCGGCTTTATAGCCTCGGCTTATTTAGCGGCCTTAATAGCCTTAAATTTAAAAGGATTATAGTAGGTAGTTTTTTCGATATTTAATAATCCCTTAGGTTAGCCTTTACCTTATATAGGTAGCGGCTTAAGCGGTATATTATTTAGCTAAGGCTAGCGCTACTATTAATATTAGAATTTATTAATATTATTTATTTCGAATAGAATTATAGCCCTAAAGGCGCTACCCTTAAGCCGCTTAAAGATATTATAACGGTAAGGTAAGCTAAATATTAATTTAAATAGATAAGCTAATATATAATTATAACGGCCGGCTAATAGCTTAAGGCTATACCTTAATATAATATATATTTTAGCCTTAACTTATTAAAATACCTAGCTTAATAAATTAAGCCGAATTTTTATAAAAAAAGGTTATAAAATTAATATTATAACCTTATAATTAGCTTTAATATACCTATTAGTAATAATAGCTACCTAATAACTTTAAAAGGCCTAAAGCCTTTAGAAAATAAAGGTTAAGTTACTTAATAAAAATTAAAAAAAGCTTTTTATTATAATATATATACCCTTAATAATAAAGGTTATTATATACCTAAAGTACCTATACCGATTAATAAAATAAGCTATAAATTTCTCCTTTTAGGGGTTAAGTTAAGTATTAATAATATATATTATAGCGGCTAATAGGTAATACTTAAAGGCTTTAAATACTTATAATAGCCTATAAAAAGTACTTTTATTAATAGCCTTAACGATAGCCTCTTAAGCTTAAAGGAAATCGGTAAATTTAAATACCTAAATAACCTTATTTTTTTTATTATATATAGCCTTAAAGAAGTAATATTTTATTTTAGCTAATATATTCTTATTAATATATTAATAGTATAGTAAATAAAGTATAATAATAAGCGCTATAGCGTTTATAGTATTTATAAGGGTAAGCTTTTAATCTATTATAATAATTTAAAATAATAAAATACCCTTTTTTATAATAAGCTCGAAAAAATAATTAAGGGCCTAGCGGTATTATAGCTTAGCCTTCCTTATAAAGAAGGTATTAATAATAAAAAAGGTCTTTTTCTTTAAGGTATACCTATAGAAGTTAAGAAGTAGTATTTTAAATCTATTAATCTTATATATATAATTAAATAATAAGATATAATAGTATTAATATTAAAGCTATATATTAATATAAAAGGCGATAAAAAGGGTAATTAATTAGCCCTTTAGATTATATAAATCGCGCTAAAAAAAGCTAAAAGATAAATCTTTAAGAAGGTTATAGAAGAATTAAATTAATATATAGCTAGTAAGCTCCTTATATTACTATTAAGCGAGAAAGTTAGTTATATATAAGCTCTATATATTAATAAGGCTTAATACCTTATTAGAGAGAGAGATTATATTACCCTAGCTGGCTTTTCTAGCCCTAGTTTACCTATATTACTACTTAAAGAGGGAAATATAAGTCCCGGGGGAAAAACCCTTACCTTATACTTACCTATCTCGCGCTATCTTTATTACGCGGTTACCCTATCGTTATAATAGGTTATACTCTTATACTAGCTTAATACCTTTTATTAAGGGCCTATTAAGGGATTTTATTTACTTTAGGATATTTAGGCTCGCGGGTAATACCTACCTATAGTATATTACTAGCGCGCTTACTACGCGTTAGCCTAAGTATCGGTAGGTTTATATTTAGCCTATTAGCCTTTATTAGCTTAGATATAGGTAGGGTAGCGCCCTATACGCGCCTTATAGTTACCTTTCCGATATTTCGTTATTAGGGCCGTTATAGCTTCTATCGCTATACTTTCGCTTTAAGCGCTTCTATTTTTATTCTTAGCCCTAAGCCCTTTATTACCTTTTATTCTACTAGCTACTACCTATTATACCTTCTTCCGAATTATAAAAAAGCGCTTTCCCCTTTTCCCTTTATCTTTCTTTTTTTCCTTTTTTCTTTATATTATACTTTAAGGTAAGTCTTTTATCTCTTTATAGCTCGCGCTAGCGCGCTAGCCTTAGGCCGGCTATATTATACTATTACCGCTTAGCTAGCTAACCGGCTAATTAGTAAGCTACCTACCTATACTATTACCCTATCCTCGCTCTATCCTTACCGCGACCTCGCTTTACTATTACCTTATTATTAGCTATAGCTAATAACGATAATAATAATATTAGCCCCGCCCTATTATATATTACCGCCCCTAGCCCGCTTTAAGATATTAATATTATTAATATAATAAATATACCCCGCCTTTATAGTAAGGTTAATATTAACTTATTATATAAATTAGCTATCCTTACGATATCCTTTATATACTTTATATATAGCGTATCTATAACCGTAATATAGTTTAATACTATAATCTAATTAATATATCTTTAGTCCTTTTTTATTATAATATTAAGGCGCTAATAGCCTAAATAGCTAGAACTAATCTAAGGTATACCGCCTATATATATTTATATAATATATATAAAAGTATAAATCGCCCCGCTTTTATTATACCTTTAATATATTAACGGCTTTAGATTACCGCTCTTAAGGCCGCTAAAGCGGCTAGATTTTTATCTTTTATATCCGCCTTATTAAATTTTATAAATACCTTTAGCTTATTATCGGTATAATATTATATTAATTATATTTAGCCTAATAATTAATTAATTAAGCTAGGCTAAGCGGCTATATATACTATCTAGGAGTTCCGCTATAATATTACTACTACTACCTTAACCCTATACTATTAGTATACTATTACTACTACCGACCCTTTATCCTTAATACCCGCCCTTATAGCGCTTATACCGTATAGGTAGGGTAATAGCGCCCTACTATTAGTCTTCCGGGATATCGCTATTATAATAAAAGATATAGTTAATCTCTTTAAGGAGATTCGGGATAAATTATACCTATTTCGGTATACCTTTAATACTTTAGCGGCCCGCCCTTACGGTAAGGGCGCCGCGGTAAAGGACTACCCTTAAGATAAAAAGGTAGAGATAGAGGATACTAAAGGGGAGGGATTAAGGGATATAAAGTAGCTAAAGCGGCTTTATTATTCCTATAAGGAGGAAACCGCCTTATTAGCGCTAGGCCTATAGGCTAGAAAATTAAGATCTTAATTCCCTACCTTATTAGCCTACTTTATAGTAACTATATACTTATATTATATTATTATTATTATATTTTTCTCTTATATATTTCTATTTAAAGATATTACCTTAATAAAGTAAAGTAAATAATATTAAAAGAATTAATATATAAGTATTTAGGCCGAGCTAAAGCGGTTTAAGGCTATATTTAGCTTAGCTATAATATATAAGATTTTTACTTAGCGTCTTATAGTCTTCGGTATATCTTTATAATTAAAAAAGATATACTTTAGGGTTTCTATCTTATTATTATACCGATAAAATAATATTATTATTTTAAGGATACCCTATTTATAAAAGAAGCCGTTAAGACCGATCCTACCTATATATATCTAAACGAAAGTAAAGCTTTTATATTTTTAAAGTCTTTTATAACGCTTAAGGGTTCCTTTAATATTATAATTAAGTAGGTAGTAGTCTATCGGGTTAAGGTAGCCCTTTAAGCGCTTAGTTCTCGATATAGCTACGCTCCGCCTCTATCTCTTAGTTTATTCTACTTTTATTACCTCTTTATACTACCTATTTAGGGTAATTAAAATTATTAATTCTACTTATAGCTTAGGTAGGTTTTTTATTAATTATCTCGATTTACCTTTAATTATTATTTAAGCTATCTTATATATAATATAAAATAGCCTTAATAGCCCCGTTACTTCGGTTTAGGTTTTAAATATATATACTTTAATATTAAAATAAAAATCGATTAATATAATTATTATTTTAATCTTTAGGCTATAGATTAAGGTAGCTTAATATACCCCTATTACGGTATATAGGTACTTTAATTACGCCTTTATAAGCGCTTTTATAATACTATAAGGTAGGCCGCTTATTACTATTAGGGTATAAAAGGTTAATACTTTATATAAGATTAAGCTTTTAATTACCTTTAAGTAGATCTCTCTTATACGGGCGATCTAATAGCCTTATATTAATACCGCGAAAGTAGTTAGCGCGATAATTTACCTTTTTAGCTTAACTTAAATTTCCTTTAAATAGGCGGATTAATTTAGTTTTCGGTTAAACTAGATATTTAGAAACCTAGCGCTCTCGCGGGATATAATTATAGCGGTTCTTAGCTATATTTAGCGCGTTAGCGGCTTATAGGTATAGCTAAAGTAAATTAACTTATTTTTATTTAATTTAAATTATACCCTAATTTAGGCCGCTTATATTATATATATAGGCTAAGCTACCTTAATATAGTTATAAGCTTAATCTATTATCCTCCTAAAGGTAAGTATATTTATATTATCGGTAAAGCTTATAATAATTATACCTAATAATAGGGTAAATATAGTATATAAAAGGGTAATATAAAATAAAAAGAGGATTAAGGAAAGTAGTAACCCCTATAGGACTCCCGCGCTAATATTATAAGTCTTTAATTATTTACTATCGAAGTAAAGGCGGGCTATTCTCGCTAAAAGGAAGCTATATATTTAAACTAAAAGCTATTAAAGGAACCCCGCGGTAGTTAAGGTATAGATAAGGTAGTTATAGTTAACTCTATTAAAAGCGCTAGTAAGGTCTAGCTATAAGAGTAATATTATATTATCTTACTTTTAGGCTATTTTTATTATATCGATAACTATCCGTATTACTATTTCTATTAAGCGGTTTTAGTAGTTATCTATCTAGCCGTTAGGTAGAAGTCGGTATTCTTTTACTATATTAGCGATATAACTTATAATTATTACCTTAAGGATCTTACCTATTATATTTAAAAAGGAGATAAAGCGCTATACTTTCGCGAATAGTTTCTCTTCCTTTATTTTACCTAGCTTTAAGATAATAATAATATCTACGCGCCGAAAGTAAGATAAAAACGCGCCGACCTTATATAATACGTTTAATAGGTATATTATTATTATCTATATTAATAGGCTATAGGCCTTAATTAAGCTATATAATAGGCTATTATCTCCTATAGCCTTTTAAGGCGCGATCCTATTAATTATTTTTATTACTTTTATAATTTCGAATATATTATATAGCGGTATTATAATATCTTTAGCCTATAGTAATAAGGGTAATAAGGGTCTAAGAGCTAAGGATCGTAAGAAGAATCGTTCTATTAAGATCCTTACCTTCTCTTTATAGTCTCTAGCCGGTAATAGGTCGTTATCGATATAGGTTAGGGGCGGGATATAGCCGGCTAATAGGGGTTAGTCGCTATAGAGTCTTATTTATCTCTCTATCCTTTAGAGGTCTTTTATTAAATAGGAGATTTCTTTTAAATATTCTCTTTATACTTATTATTATACCTACTTTACGATTCGGGCCTATTTCGCTATTATTTCGCGTTAGTATTCCTAATAGATTAAGTTATATATTTTTAAGTAGGTCCTTTTAGCTTTTTTTATCTCTCTTTTAGCTTCCTTAACTTTAGGTATCTATTACTCTAGCCTCTTATTAAAGCTACTTTATTTCGCTTTAAGGGTTAATATTTTTACTACTTCCGTTAATATCTAGATTATTTAATCTATAAAGTTATCTACTTTATCTTAGCTATAAGGTATAAGCGGGGTAATATTAAGGTAGAAATAGCGCGCTACCTCCTTCTTTATAGCTTTCTTATTTAGGAGTCTCTAAATTAAAGGTAGGCCTTTTTAGTTTTAGGGGGTTAGGAGTATAGCGGTCTCGATATAAATTCGCTATACTATATAGTTAAAGCCTATAAGTCCTATTATTTCTTTATATTCGACCTTTAGGGTCCTATCTACCTAATAGAAATCGATTATATTACTTTTCTTATAGGGTCCCTTTATTCTTATTATTATTCCTAAAGGTATAGATAATATAAAGCGAAATCGGTCTATTAATATAAATAATTTATTAATATTATAGGATATTCTCCCGAATTAATCCTAAAGGGGGTAATATATATTAAAGTCGCTAATAAGTATATATCGCTTTTATTATATTATTATAGTAATCTCTTAAATTAAATTATTTAGGTTATCCTTATTTACGCTTAGAGCGTAAATCGATTAAATAATTAATCCTATCTTTTAGAAGGTAATTAAATATTAATCTTCGCCTCTTTAAGGCTCTTATATCGCGCTATCGTACCGCTTATAGATATATATCGTTACGCGCCCGCTAGAATAAATTAAGGTATAATCTCCTCTATTAGGGTAGGCTAGGGCTTATATTCTTCTATTTATTATTAGTTTTTAGATTATAATTATATTAAGGGCGGGCTAATATTAAAATATTATTTTAATTAGTTTAGGGGTCTTTTATATATTTTAATAGAATATCTTAATTATTTAGAGTTATTAAAGTTTTAAAAGACTTATATTATTAGCGCCTCGCTTATAGCTCGATCTTAAAGCGTTATTATATTAATCGTAAATTAGCTTAAGGTTTTAGCTACTTTCTTAAGGTTAATCGGTTATCCCGGTATTTATATTTATTAATAGCGCTTATTTAATAGGAAGGTAAACTTATTTACTATCTTATATATTAAGGTCGATATTAAGGGGTTTACGCTACGGTTATATTATATAATCGGTATAGATTCGGTTAGTTTTATTATAAATCTATACGCTCTATATATATAAGCTTATTTAGCTTTTTCCTAAAAGGTATTTATTACCCTATAGGCCCGGTCTTAAGCCGTATACGCTCCGCTATAGGAGATATACCTAATAAGTAATATATCCTATTCTACTCGATAAGGCGCGCTATCTATATATATCCTTTTAGTATACCGTTTATATTACGCTTTTACCTTATAGTATTTTACGATATATCCTATCTTAAAATAGCGGAAGTATTACTTTAGGTAGAGGGTTTTATCGTATAGCTTAGCGTTAAAGATCTTTAAATATATAATAATACCGTTATTATAGAGTCGGTTCGCCTTTATTATATTATCTACGGTTAGAATAAGGATCGACCTTACCGCTTTTATACTTTATTTATTATAAAGGGGTTTAATATATATATATATTATTTTTATTTAATTCTTTTTTTTAATTTAGGTTATAGTCTCTACTATAATCGGAGGGATAGACTTTATAGGGACCCTTTTAATAATTAATATAAAGCTATTATATATTATAATTATATTTAGGCCGAAAGCGGGTAGGGTCTATTATATATTTATTTTAAACTTCTTTATATTCCTTTTAAAAGTTATTATAATATCTCCGCTTTAAAGGGTATAAGCCGCTACCGCTTCGGTACTATTAAGTATTTAATTAATTATTATTATAACCTCCTTTATATTTCTTACTTTTAGCTTATCTATAATACTTTCTCTCCGGATTATAACCTATCTCTTAAGCTATATAAATACTAGCTTCTCCCCGCTTATACTATAATAGTAGCCTTATTAGCTTAAAGGGTCTCCTTTTATTATAACCTCCGCTTATATTCTTAGGTATTAATTATTTAATCCGGTCTCCGATTCCTATAATACTTCCCTAATAGTCTTTTTTAATTCCTTTTTTATTATAATAATTATAAAGCGCTTTTAAGCCGCTCCCTTTCTATAGATATTCTTAATAAGTCTTTAAATAATCCCTTAAATATCTTAAAGGACTTCTTATAGTATTAAGCTAGCGATAATTTTATAAGATTTACTTTTATAATCGAATTCGCTTTATTTTTATATTATTATCGCCTTACTATCGGTTTATAGTTATAAGGTATAGTTAAATTCTCCTTAACCCGCGTTCGGGTAGTATATACTTTAGTTTAGCCCCTTTCTTCTTTCGTTAATTACTATCGGTATACCTATATCGGCGTTATCGTCCTACCCTCGGTATATTATCGCGCTATAGGTAATTCGACCCTCTTAATTCGATTCTTAATATTAAAAATAATTTTAGGTATATAGCGCGGTCTCGGGGCGACTATAAAGCTCCCTTCCTAAGGCTATATCTTAATACCTTATTAGCTTAACTATAAAGCTATATAGCGATTTATATAAAGCGGAGGCTATTATTATAAAGGTATTTAATATAACTTTTATAACTCTTAAAAAGGTCGGTCCGGAAGGTATTATATATAATAATAGGGGTAAAAAGGTAGTTATAAGGCTTATAGGAAGTAATAAGGATTATAAACTATTAATCCTAGCCCCTTTACCTCTTAAGGCTAAGCTTAAAGCTATAATCCGTTTTTTATAACGATATATTATATTAGTATTTAATATTATATATACCGGGATAATATTAATCCTTATATTTATTTACCTTAAAGTATTTTAATAAGATATAGCTAATCGGCTAGCCGGAAAAATAAAGCGGCTATATATTTTAATATTATAGGCTAAAGCTAACTTCTTATTTTATAGCCTTATAAGCGGTAGTAGCTATTTCTTTAAAGCTATAAATAGTAGAGAATATAATACTTATAAACTCTATTATAGCGAAGAATTAATAAAGATAACTAATATAAATAGAAGGGTTAAGATAAAGGGATTATAGTAATATAAGCGGCGTTATAATTAAGTAAAGCATTATTAAGATATTATAAAAAGCTTAAAGTTAATTTATATAAAGGTTTAAGCGAGAACTAAGTTAACCTACTTTTCCGTTAGTAATTAGTCGGATATTATTAGTTAATAACTAGTGCCTATATTATTTATACTTTTAGGAATAAGAACGAAAATAAGGGGACCCTATAAAAGAAGTAATATAATTAACCTCTATTAGGTAGATAGGACCCTAAAGGTTAAATATAGAAAAGTAATAAGACTTATAGGCTTTAAGTATATAATATAAGAAATTTATATCGAGACTATCGTACTTCTAACCCTTTAAAGCTAAAAGGGCCTACCCTTAATCTAAAGACTTTTAGATAAGAAAGCTATAAAGGAAAAGGAGCGCGCTACTTTTATATTAATACTATCCTATTTATATTTTATAGCTAAGATAAAGTAAATAACTTTATAGATTAAATAATCTAAATATTAATAGAAATAGCGAAAATATTAATATTTAAAACGAAATAAGGCGGCTTCGGTAAAAAGCTAAAATAATAAACGCCTAAAATTAAAGAAGCTAAAAGAAAGGTAAAAAAAGCTAAAAGGACCTACCTAAAAATATATAACCTAATCTATTAGGAATACTAGCGCGATATAATAGCGAAATAGGCTTAAGTCGTAAAGTAAGTATAATTATAAATATAAAGAAAATACCTAAAAGAAATCTCCTATTTAATAAAAGACCTCTAAAGGATAGATAGATAAATAAGGAGTTTTACTAATCGCATAACCTTATATATCTAATCGCATAACCTCCCTACCCCCTAGCTACTCTTAGCCACTTTCGCCCCGTAATTATCCCGTATTCTAGCTATAGTCGGGCGTATCTAATATTCCGAAAGGTTACGTATTAAGACCTTTAATTATAACGCACCTTTAATTATAACGTACTTTTAATTATAAAGGACGTGGTAAAAGACGCTGCAAAAGACGCTATAAAAGGTGCTATAAAGGGCGCTACGGAAGGTACTGCAAAGAGCGCTATAATAGCACGGCGAGAAGCGCTATAGCGCCTCGAAGCGCGAATTGCAGCCCTCTGCCTAGCGCTCTTTATAATACCTTCCGTAGCGCCCTTTATACTACCTTTTATAGCGTCTTTTATAGCATCTTTTATAGCGTCTTTTACTACGTCCTTTATAATTAAAAGTACGTTATAATTAAAGGTGCGTTATAATTAAAGGTTGTTATATTAAAGGTACGAAGTCGGTATGAGTAGGTACTTAGGCTATAAGCGGCTACGGGAAAAATAGGCCTAGAAGGTAGAGAGGTTATACGATTAGATATTTAAGGTTATGCGATTAGTAAAACTCTAAATAAGACTTTATAGCGATTAACCCTTATTAGCCGGCTTTATCCCGCCCCTAACTTATATTAATAACCACCCGCTATTAGCTAAAGATTATAAAGAAAAGGTAAAGTTTCTAATAGAATAATTCTTTCCGCGATCTTTAGCTTTAGGATTCTTATTTTTTAGCACTAGTTAAATACTAAGTAGCTCCTACTATCGACTAAGTAAAAGTAGGTTAATCGTAGCTTATATACGCGCCTAGCTATATAAGGTATAACGTATATAATAGTAATACTACTATATACCGTAAATCCGACCTATGCCTTCCGCGATATCTTAATAACCCGTAAGCATAAGGCCGTAGCCGTAGAGCCGGTAGGGTCGAGCCGGCCGGCCGGCCTTTAAGACTTAAGGCATAATTTATATACGGCTTATATAGCCGTTATAGGTAATATACGATAAGCTTAAGGCTAAAGAGGACGAAGATACCTACCTATAGCGGGAATTAGATAAGCTAGTATAGGGTAGCTAGAATTAACTTA
>APKU01000320.1:0-14452 GCA_000472125.2 Hirsutella thompsonii MTCC6686 | reverse complement strand
TTATATATATTAGTAAGCTAGGAAAAACGAAGCTATCCCCTCCTATAGTAGGGTACCTATTACGACGCTAGATAAGTACTTACTGCTAGGCTTTAGGTTTTCTTCCCTATTAAATTAGTTTTATATTTATTTTAATAGCTATTTAGGCGAAATTAATAATAAAGGAAATCGATTAAGATAAAAGAAAGAGTAAGATTATAGTTAGATAGCTAGTTAAGCGCTATTTATAAATAATATAAATAAGGAAAATTAAATAAATAAAAATTAATAAACGTTAGGCTAATAGAGCGGTATCTAGCTTTATATTTTCTTTTATTATTTCTATATCTTAATAAACCTTATAGATAATAAAGCTGCTAGGATTATCCTTAAAAGTAATATTTCGCTAGGTTATATAACCCGGCTTATTATTTTTAATTTATATATCTTCGGATTATATAGGATTAATAAAGTAATATTAGCTATTATTTAGGAAGAAATATTAAAGCGGCTTTTTATATATACTCTAGCTATTTACTTAAAAATATACTATAAGACTAGTATATATCTCCTTAGCGGCTTCTAGCTTTTAAAAGGCCGTAATATCCTTAATATAAGCAAGGATATTTCTTAGGTTATAAATATAAATAATTAGGGTCTACTTATTAAATTTAACGATATACTCTTTTTTTATTTTTATTATAATAAATAGAATATTAAATAGGAATAAGTATTTATATACCTTATAGGCTTCTTAAATCTATATTACCTATATTAAAGCGGCTCTATAGGATAAAAGTAAGAATACTTTATTACTTAAAATAACCGAAAATACCTTATATCTTTAGCTATTAATAACGAAATATTAGCTAAAAACTATAAAAAGGAGATTATTATACCCTTTAATACGAAACGCTATATCGATCGCTAATTTAATAGGCTTAGCTTTATAGAAATTTATAAAAGGATTTTTATTAATTAGGCCCTATTTAATACTAATAATAGATTAGCCTCTTAATATAGGCTAGCGGAAGGGGGTAAAGCTAGATATAATAATATTAATCTAATAGATAATAGCTAATAAGTAGATTAAGTCTACCTTAAGGCTTAAGGGTTCCCTTTCTAAGGCTTCGGCTTTATTTAAGGCTTTTTTAAAGCTAGTAATTATTTTAAGTAGACCGCTATAATATATCTTAATATTAAGTAGTTCTTATAGGATTAAGTCCTTAAGCTATAACTACCTATTAAGTAGGTAGCTAATAGCCCCTATCGTAAAGGAAATAAGCTAGGCTATATTTAATATATTTCTTTTAGCTTTACTTATCTTAAGCTAAATATTACCGATAAATAGTTTTATATTAGCGTTATAATAGCTTATATTATTATTTAATATCTTTAAGGGCCTAATTAGCCTATTATTAGCTAGGATCGATTAAAGCGCGCGGTTAGGAGTTTTTAGCGCGAAGCGCCCTTTAAAGGTTTAAATATAAAGTATAATAATCGTTTCGGCCTTACTATTAGATAATAAGGAGGTTATAAAAGGAAAGATAGGGTATTTATATAGTCGAATCGGTATAGCGGGTTTTTAAATATTAATATTAGCCTAAGCTTAATAATATTATTCTTTAGCCCGATTAAGTAGTATAAAGTAAAACCTATCTTTAGCTATACCTTATAGGGGGTCGAGCCCGAGCTTATAAGCGCGTCTTTAATACTCCTAATAGAGAATAGGATTATCTTAGCGCTAAGTAATAAAAAAAGCGCTAGTTATTTTCGAAGCTTTTAATAGTTCTATTTTATTACTATATAATTAGATAGCTTAAATATATCTATTAATTATAAGATTAGGTATCTTTTTTATTATAAAGGCGTTATAATAAAATTTAGCGAAAATCTTATTATATAATCGGAATAGCTTATTAGGGTTTTTATTATTAATTAGTAGTATTTTTAAGATAGATATATTTAATTAATATATAGTTTATAAAGAAATTTAGAATATCTAGAAATAATTAGGAGGAAAAATAATAATAGTAGTAATACTTATAGTAATAGGTAGTTTAATAGGGAAGAAAACCTAAAGCCTAGCGGTAAGTACTTATCTAGCGTTATAATAGGTACCCTACTATAGGAGGGGATAGCTTCGTTTTTCCTAGCTTACTAATATATATAAGGGTATATAATAATATAATTAGATAGTCTTCTTATAAGAAGGATATTAATTATACTCTTTAAGCGTATAGAAGTAACTCTTATAATAATAATATCGTAATAGCTTTATTATAAAAGGGGGAAAAATATATTAAGTATTAGATTAGAATTAATCTAAGTATCTAAATAACTAGAGAAAAGAATAAATAAAAGGGAGAGTTCTTATTTACTTAATTAGATACTTTTTAATATCTAATTGCCTTTTTATCTATAGTATATTATTATACCTTTTTTCCTCTTTTCCTTAGATAATACGATATTATATAGTATTATCCTCCTACTTTAGACGACTCTTCGTCTCTTTTTCCTTCTTTCTTTTAGGAAAGGCCTAAAAAACCCGCTAAAAAGCTCCCTAGCGGCGATAACGTAAAGTAATCCTTTTAAAGGTAAATAACTATTAAGCTTATAATAGGTATTAGCGCTTAAATAAAGGGCCTTTCCTACCGTTATATCTATTATTTATCCTTCTTATTAAGATATCTCCTTACTCTTTCTACTCGGGTAGTTATAGCTTTTTCCCTTATAATTATTACTGTAAGATATCTTATTATAATCTTATAGATCTAATCCTATACTATAATACCTATTAACCTAAGTAGGTAAAGAGAAATAAAGGTATTAGTAAAAGCTAGCTAAAATATAGTTTTTAGAACTATAAGGTATCTTAATAAGCTATCTTAAATACTTATAGTTTTAGCTATAACTCTTAGTATTTTATTAGTTATTTAATTATAGTAAGTCTCTTTAGCGTTTAAATAATTCTTATATTATATAATCTCGCCTTAAATATAATAAGGAACTTTAATAGTATCCTTAAATTAGATTATTAATATATCGGATTAGCTAATTATATTATCGATTTTTCCTCTTTTTTTACCGCTCTTTAGAGTCTTTAGCCTCTAATTAGATATTTTCTAACCTTATCCTAAGGTTATAGCCTTTATAATTAATAGAAAAAAAGGGGTCTTAAGTATTTAATTTAAACCCGCTATTTTACTTAATCGCTAAAGGGTTATAGGCGGTAATATAAAACCGGTATTTTTATAATTAAATAGTCTTTTTTATTTAAGTATCTTTAGAGTCTTTAGTTCCTTAAGAAATCCTATTTAAGGTTCCTTTAATATAGATAGAGCTTAAAGAGCTATCTATTTAAGTATTTATTTTAAAAAGATACCCCTTAAAGTATTATTAATAGCCGCTATTAAGGATAATAATATAGATATTAATAATATTAAATTTTCTTTAAGAAGTAGGGAACTTAATCTTAATAAAACTAATAAAGCTAGCTTAAATATAGCTTATTTAATATCCTATTTATCCGGCTTAAGCCTAGGAGGTATATAGATTTAAGGTCTTTCTAAGGTAAATATTCTTATATATAGGAATTAATATAAAGTATTAATAAGGATTAAGGAAAACCCTTTTAGATTTATATAATAGGCTTTAAGATCTAAGGAATTTAAATAATCTATCTAAGGCCTATTCTCTATAGCTTAAATATTATTAAATAAAAATAGCTAATACTTCTTTAGGTTATTATTAAATAATATAATATTATAATAAAAGCTTAACTTATTAGCTATTATTCTAGCTAGGAGTTATAAAACTTTTTATAATATCTAATTATATAAGTTATATATTATTACCCCTTTTATCGGATAGAGAAGGTATTAGTCCCTAAATCTATAGTCCTTTAAGGGTTCCTTAAAGATTACCTTTAAGGATATTTAACTTAAATCGCCTATATTAAATTATTTAGTATTTAATAGGCTAAAGTATATATCCTTATAGGTAAATCTAATATATTCTTTTACTTAATATTAAATAATTATTAATATTAAATATTTATATTCCTAACCCTTTTTTTATTATATATAGGGTTAATAGATATAGGATATATTATAAGGGTAACCTTAAATATATATTAATTAGAATTAATATTTAGTAAATAATTAGACTTTATTTTTATAGTTATCTATTAAAGTATCTATAATTAGAAGGATTCTTTTTTTTCGATCCTATAGGTATCTAATCTAATAAGCTTTATTATCGTTAATCTCTATAAATATATTAATAAGGCTAATAGTAAATCTTCTTTTAAGTATAAGGTTATTAATAGGTAAAAAAGGTATTATAAAGTACCTTATTATATCTCTAGGAGTAAAGGACTTTTCGTAGGTATATTAATCTTCTTTTAGCGCCGCTATAGCTTTTCCGTTTTTATTAACTATTATTTATATAGCTAGTAATATTATATAGCTTTCTTTTAGGCCTTAAGTAATAATATATAGTATTTTTACTTTACTTTAATTAGATATTTATCCTTTATTAATAAGTATTTATAAGAACTTAAAAATATCTAATTCTCTTTAGATAAATATATCTTAAGAGGTTCTAAAGTTAATTAGGGGAACCTAGCTATAATATTTCGCGAAAGTTCTTAAGCTTATCTTAATATTATTAGGTATATAGGTATATAACCTTATCTATTACTTATATAAAACGAATTAGGTAGGCTAGTTCTTATATTTAGGTAGGTTTTTTAATTTTAATCCTATTTATAGTTCTATATATTCGTTATATATATTCTTAATTTTACTATCTTTCCTTTTAATAGCTTTTATAATTAATAAGAGTAACTTCCTTTTAGTTTTAAAGGTTATAAATTAATTAATATTATATAAAGTAACTTTAACTTTCCTTTATAGCTTCTCTACTTTATAAGCTTATAGGGGCCCTCTTAATATTATTTCGATTATAGGTTTTTAAGGAAAATCGGTTTATATTTATAATATTAGAAAATAAAAGGGTTTAGTTTTTAAGAAATTAAGCGGAATTTATTTTATATTAATTAATTAGTTTCTATATTAAAAGAAAATATAAAAGTCTATTATCCTTATAGGTTAGGGTTTACTTATCTTATAATATAAAGGAGTTAATAGGAAATAAAGGTAATTTATATTTATATTTACTACTAAAGAAATATTTATAATATACTTTAAATACTTTATTATAGAATTCGCTTCTTATATAATTAGATATTTTATACCCTTTTAAGTTATATATTATATATTCTCTTTACGGAGCGGTTTATCCTTTTTATATTCTTTTATTAAAGCGGTCTAATAATATAGAAGAAAGGATAAATTTCCTTAATACCTAGCGAGGTAAAGGAAATAAGAAATAAAAGGGAGAAAGCGCTATAATTAAATAGAGTCTAAAAGAGAGGATAAAAGAAAGGGAAAAAAGGGAAGCTAATAGGAGTATTACTTAAGGGCTTTAAGAGCTATAATTTATAGCGCGTTATAAGTATCTATTAGTATAGCCTTATTTAATTCTTTATTTTTTAGGCGCGAATATATATTCTTTTATATATTTATTTAGCTATTTCTTTTCTTCTTCCTTTATTATTATTTAATTTCTTTTACTCTTTAGTTATCTTATTTCCTTAAGCTATTCTACCTTTCTAGCTTCTTACTTCTATTAGCTATTATAGCTTAAGTTTAATAACTATAAGTAGCGAGTTTATTTTTCTTTTTTATAAGGACCTTTTAAATATTAAGGTTATCGTTAAAACCCTCGCTAATATTAAAGAGATAGGGGCTTTTATTATTCTCTTTTAGAATAGCTATATTTCTTTTAATCTATTTTTACTTTTATTTACTTTTACTTTTATAAAATTCCTATTTACTTTTTTTTATTATTTTTCTATTAATTAAATACTTTCTTTAAGATTTATATTTATTTAATTACTTATTAGCTTAATAAACGAAATATTAATTATTATAGTTTTCCGATTTATACCGAAATTAAGTTTTATAAGGAGTTCTATAAGAGGGTATATTTAAATATTAAGACTAAAGCCTACTTATTAGGCTATAACCCTTTTAGTATTTTTATCTATTAATATTTAGGTCTAGCGGATTATTCGGCCTATTTAAGGTATTATTAAAGTTCTTATCCTTAAATTACTTATATCCCCTTAGAGTATACCTACCCTAAAAGCGATTTATTTAGCCGTCTTAAGGGTAATCGTCCTAAAAGAGCTAAAGCCCTTTTAATCGCTATATTTAATAAGATTAACCCTTATTTCTATTAAGGATATATTATTACTTTTTTATTAATAGTTACTTTAGCTAGGGAATATATTCTCGCTCCTTTTTATTAATATATATTAATAGACGGTATAATAAGTAGCTTTTATATTAATTATATCTAGAATTTAAATTAAATACCTACCTATAAATAATAATATTTCCCTAAATACTATCTAATAATAAAAGATAATAATTACCTAATAAAACCTTTTTTTAATTATAATAAAGATTCGGGTAATATATATAAAGCGGGCTTAGATAATAAGGATATATTAGGTTTAAGCTATAATAATTAAGCTATTAATCTTAAATTTATAATACCTTCGAATTATCTTAGGATTCCTAGCGGGTAGGATTTTTATAATCCTTATTTTCTAAGGTAGTCTATTTCTTCGGTAGTACTTAAGTCTCCTTTAAAAAAATAAAAGAAGTAATAGGGTTAATTCTAAGCGACCGAAGGCTATAAGGTTTTAATAATATAGAATCCTTTTAATTATAATAAGCTAAGCATTTTACTCTAAAGGCTTTTTATTTCTAGGAGTTTTAAGGGTTTTTTTTAAGTTACTTAATACTTATAGGTCTCTTTTTATAATAATTATATCTTTTTAACTATTAATATTACTACTTAAAGTACTCTTTTAGCTATCTATACCCTTTATATTCCTATCTATAATCCTTTTTAATTTCTAGCTTATTAACTTAAGAGGCCCTTTTTGCCTTTATCTTTTCGGCTACCTTTAAAAGCGGGATAGTAATAGCGGTTCGTCCGGTTCTTAGAATAAACGGCCCTTTTAGGAACCGGATACTATTTACTATTAATAATAGCGATTTAAGCCTATTATAAGACCTTTTCGATCTCCTTTTTATTATATATTATTATACCCTTCTATACCGTAAGTAATAGTAATTACCCTAGCTATTAATATTAGGGCTTTTATATTTATATTTATAAGGTATAATAACGCAAGTTTTAAATAGGTTTAGGAGCTTCTACTATAAGGGAAGTAGATCTCCTAAAGGAAGGAAGGTCCTATAATATATTATACTTTATTATACTATATTTTTTATATTTCGTAGAAAATTTTAAAGGCCTAATATATTAAATATATTAGATTATCCGACCTATTTAACTAATTAGATATTTTAGCTCGATTAATTATCCTAATAGTTTATTTTAATAGTTTTTTTTTAAAGGGGGGGGTTATTTTATTAAAGCTATTTTCGTTATTATAGCTCCTTACTCCTTAAACCGTAAAAGGGGGCTAAAGGTTCCCTTTTCGGGCTTAAAGCCGCGCTTTAGACCTTAATATATTAATTAAGAACGGGTTATAAGGCGGCTTATAGAAGAGCTCTTATTAATATTATCGTATAGATTAGCTAAATATAACTAATTAGCTATTATCTTAGAAAAGATATTAGGATAGCTAGGCCCTTAATTTAAGGTATCCTATTCGGAAGGTAGGCCTTTAACCGGTATAATTAGAAGCCTTCTTTAATTATAAAAAATATATTTATACCTTTAGATTAAAAGCCCTTTTATTTAAGGTTATAACCTATAGTTATAAATAGTAGTATTTATCGCGAAATAGACTTCTCGAGCTAGAAGGTTAGTCGAAAAGGAGCTATCGATCTTATCGATCGAGCTTATTAATCCGGCCGGCCGATTAATATCTTATTAGTTAAGGTCTTATTAGTCGGGCGGCCGGAATAATCGATCTTACGAATTCTTCTACTCCTTATACTATATTAGCCGCTATTATAGCCGGCTAAGCGCCTACCTAAGAGTAACTTAGGTTATAGATAAGAAAAGCAGGCTCCTAGCTATAGCTAGATATTAAGTAATTATTATAATATAAGCTTTCTATTTAAGAAGTAGTATATTTATAGGTATAGGCTTTACCTTATAGCCCCTTAAGGTAGCTAAATAAATAAAAGATCTAATAGTACTTTTAGCTTAGCTTAGCGTTTAAATCCTAGCTCCTTAGCCTCTATTTAGGTTAATTAGATAAAGTCTTCTTTAGCGATAGACTTATAGCTATCCTTAGCCTTATTATTTATTTTAAGAACCTAAATCTTAAAGCTAATACCCTTTAGGTCTACTATATCCTCGGCGGGCTTATTACTCCTTATTATTACCTTTCTAGCTTTTATTATAATATAATTAGATAGTTCTTTATATTTATTATTATTTTTATCCTCTTTTAATATAATTTCTTCTTTAACTTAATCTTTATTTTATTAAACTATAGCTTATTATACTTTAATTATATCTATATCTAACTATAAATCTATTTTACTAAAAGTCTAAAAGCCTATAATATCCTTATAGAAGGCCTTAAGTATATTTCTATATATTATTCTTTTAAATATTATACTATCTAGCGTTTCTAGCTAGTATACTTTTATATACTCTATTTAGGAGATAATATAGAATAATCCTACCTATTAGGGTTAATACTTAGCTACCCTCGATAGGTTACCTACTTTCTTTTTATTATATATTAGGACTAAAGCGCCGGGAATTAGCTTTTCCTTCCTAATTATATATTTATTATTAATATTAATCCGAAAGCTTAAGCGTTTCCGGTATACCTCGATTTTTTTACGCGCTAGTTCTTTATCTTTTTTTTTCCTTTTAATTATATAGAGCCTAATATTAAATAGGTCCTTTATTATTATAACTATATCCTAATTAATAATCCTCTATATAGGGTATTAAATTTCTAGGGGTAAAATAGGATCCTATATATATATTAGGTAAAATATTAATATATTATATAAGAACTTAATAAATATCCTATCGATTAAAAGTACTTAATTAAGCTTATCTATCTACTTCCCTATAGTCTTATTAATCTTAAAGAGCGCTTAAATAATACTTTAATACCTAACTTTTATTATTATATTAGCTTTAGGATTTTCGATAGAGATTTCGGTTACCTTAATTCTAAGCTTCTTAAGGGTTAGCTTTACTTCCTTTTAGTTCTTTAGGCCTCTATCTATTATAATATATCTAATTAAGCCGAAATAGTAATAGATATTTAATATAAAACCTAATATTACCTCTATTATATACCGCTTAATAGCTTTAGCTTTAACCTATTTAGTTAGGTCGTAATAGGCTTTAAAAAGGTATTTATATCTTTTATCTATTAGTATATATTATATATTAATATATACCTTTAATATAAGGCTCCCTAAAGAAATCGGAATAGCTAGTTCCTTTATTTTTATAGGTATAAAGCGTTAATATATATTATATTCCTTAATAATATCTTATACTATCTATTCTTAGTTTAGCTATTAATATCGATCCTTAATAGTATATTAGGTAACCTTATATCCTTTATATCCTATTATAGTATAGTATTTTATAATAAGTTCTTTCTATAAGTCCTCTAAATTTATAATTAGGATTAATACTTAATTTATCTATATTAATTTCCTTTAAAGCGACTTTTTATTTATAAAGAACTTTAAGTATTTATCTTTAAAGTTCTTAAACCTCTTTCTATTTAGATTAAATAGTTTCTATAATATAATAAGATATCTTACGATCTTCTAACTTTTTAGGCCGAATTTAGGTCTAAGGATATTATCTTCGCTAATAGGATTTATTATACTATCGATAAATTCCTTTATATTTCCTTTTTAGTTTTAATTTTCTTAATTAGATAATCCTTCCGGCTTTCTTAATAATATATCGGCTATTAGGTTTTTAATACCTTATATATATTATACTATAAAGTTAAAAAGGAAAATATAGCTAACCTATTAAGTAACTATAGCGCTAGGTATATCTTTAATAGCCCCTTTAAGCTAATTAATTAAGACTCTTATATCTATCTTTAAGGTAAACTAAACTCTATAAAAATAATAGTATAGCCTTCGAAGTACTATTAATATTACCTTATATTCCCTTTTTATAGTATTATATTTACTTTCCGCTAAAGACTAGATATTACTTTTAAACCTAACCGGCTTCCTTTTTTTATCCCGGACCTATAAGAGAATAGCTCCCTAGCTAGTCTCGCTTATATTATATATTAGGATAATTTCGCCTTTATTCTTAAAGAGATCTAATAAGATAAAATAGGGTATATTAATAATATTATCCTTTATATACTTTATAGTAGCTTTTTATTTATTATTTTATTCCTAAGGGGCTCCTTTTTTTAATAGCTTTATTAGGGGTAATATATATTCCGTAAAGTATCTAATTTAAATCTAATAGAACCCTATTAGGCCTAAGAAAGACCTAACCTAATAAACTATATAATATTCTTCCTATTCGAATAGCTTAATTATTTTTTCTTCTATAGGCCTATATCTATAAGTACTATAGATATACCTAACTACTTTAGTTACCTTTTAATAGAACTATAATTTCTTACCCGAAATAATATATCTAGATAATTCGATATTAATTAGGGTCTTATCTATATTAATAAGATATTTAAAGATAAATCTTCGAATCCTTAGATAGATAAATTCGTTATTATAGGTTATTTCCGGCCTATAGATCCCTATATTATCTAAAAAGGGCTTAATAACTATAGGTATAAGTTTATATAGAATAAACTATATTATTTTTATAAATTATCCTATTAAATTAATAGCTCCTTATAGTAGAATATATATCTATAATAACCCGATTAATATAGCGAATACTATTAAGGGATAGTATTTAGGGTATAAAGGGATCTAATTATAATTAAAAAAAAGGTCTAATAGTAATAGAACTTTATAATTCGCGAACTTCTTATTAAATACTTTTATATTTAAAAGGGGGTTTATATTATAGATAGTCTTTCTATTTATAAATATTATTAAGTTAATTAGATAGTATTCCTTATTTTTCTTTATAATAAGGAACTATAAGTTCCTATATAGCCCTTTTCTATATTTTAATACCTTATTATTAATTCTTATTTTTAGTAAGTTAAGGACTTATAGGAATATAGCTTTAAGAATTAGGATTTCTCTTACTTATTACGCTTTATAAAGGATAATATTAATTCGTATTAATAGTAATATTAATAGATAAACTTATCCTTACTTTTCGAATATCTATAAAAGGGCGGCTTTATAGTTACTAAGGATTCCTATAAATAATACTCTTTCTTTTATAGTTAAATAGCCTATTTATATTATAATTAGATCCTTTCTTTCTTTTATAAGCCTTTCTTTAAGTAGTATATTTATAAATCTACTTATAAAGTATTTATTAAAACGGGTATTTTTATCTTCTTTAATATTAACTTCTTTTTACTATTTCTCTTACTATTTAGGGTCGCCTTTAGGTATAGATCTATCTATTACTATATTATCTCTAGGGTTAACCTTATTAGCCTTTCTTTTATATATAGTAAACGTTATTCCCTTATATTCTTATTATATAGGCTTATCTTAATCTTTATCTTCTTTATTACTACTTTAACTAAACGACTTAAAAGTATTAAAGAGTAAGTATATACTCCCTCCTTCTTATAGGTACCCCTCTTTATCTAAGAAGCTAAAAATAAGGCTAATAGCCTCTTTAGGAACGATAACTTAAGTCTCGGTATTATCTATTTCCTCCGGACTTTAATTTTTAAGGGTAGAGTAGCCTTCCTATAGTATTACTATAGGATAAATAGATATTATTTTATTATAGCGGATCCCTATATAGTTACGGTCTATATTTTCCTTACCGCGGGTTATTTCTTTTTTATCTATAGCTATTAATATAACTATAGTTTATTAGGGAACCTTTAAGTCTAACGGACTATTAAATATACCCTTAAAGGAGGAGTAATAATCTAATTTACTTTAATTAAATACCTTTTAGATATTAATCTTATTTAATAAGATATTTATATTATTTTTATAAAGTTAATACTTTTTTTCTATCTTTCCTTTATATTAATAATATTAATATTAAATTAGCATAATAATATAGTTACTATTACTATCTCCTTTAGGCTTCTTATATAAGGAATAATACTACTAGATCCCTCCTATTATAGGATATATAATCTAAGTATTCCCTATCCTAAAGACTACTATTAGCTACCTAAAGGGATATCTATAATTAAATATTAATTATAATACTTAAACCTATAATATCCTTAAAATAAGTAATATAGAAACTTTATTTAGGGCTATTATTATTCTAATCGGTATATTATATTAATATATTCTATAATAAGGACTTTTTCCTTTATAAAGCTACTTATCTATATAGGATATTCGAATTACTTTTTCTTTAAGGAGTATTTCTTTATTATTTATTAAGCGATTAGGTTACTTTAGGCTTTTATATTAATTAGTCTATATATATAAGGGCCTTTATAAGAGCCTTAATATAATAGTAGTTATAGTATTTCCTATTAGACGTTAAGCTTTTAGTTTTTTTCCTATTTAAGGGGTACTCCTAGTAAATAGATATACCTTTTAATAGCTATTATAATCTTTACTATAGTATTATAAGAATAAATTAACCGTTATTTATTATATTAATAGTATATTATATCTCCTACCTTTCTATTAGGGAGTAATTAATTAGATACTTTCTTAGCTTAATATATTATTATTATTTAAGCTAGCTATATTCTATAGATATATTCTATCCGGTCCTTTTAGTAATATAGGTAAAGGTCTTTATAATATAAGTTCTTCTTAATATTATCCTAGATATAAGCTATTATCTAACTTCCGATAGAGTAATTATATAATATTTCTACTTTTTAATAATAGGGGTATATTATAGATATAGGTTAGTAAACGAAATTAAATACTCCTTCCGCTAAATATCTAATAGTCGGTATATTACGCTTTAATTTAGCTTCTTTTATTTTTATACCTTCCTTAAGTTTAGCTCGCTTAAGGAGGTTATTATAAAAAGAACCCTTTTAATTATTAATAAAGGATTATACTTAAAGTATTATAGTATTAAGTTCTCCTTTATCTTCTTCTATAGGGTCTACTTTAATAAATATTAAGATACCTTTTTTTATTTTCGCTATTTTTTTTACTATTAGCTTAATAAACTTTAAGCTAATAATAAAAAGATTATATATAGAAATATTAATATTTTTTATAATTATTATTAAGACTATTACTTTTAGGATTAAGGTTTTTTGCTTTTTTATATTAAACCTTTCCTTAAAATAAGCTAGGATTTCCTCCTTTAGGGTATTTTAGCTATTCTTTTAAGCCTTTATCTTAGCGTTTTTAGGCTTATATAATAGGGGTATAGGCTTATCTCCTTCGGCCGTTCCTTTATCTTATTAAGGTCGTTTCGCTACCCTCTTAAACGCTATTATAATAGTTTCTATAGGATCTAATTAATTAGGGTCTAATAATCCTTTATATATAATAGCGGTAATCGATCCGTTACTCTTTAGGGTTTTCTTAATTAGGTCTAGCTAGTATTTAGGTAGATATTTAAGCTTCTTTATAATAGCTTATACCTTCTCGATTTCTATATTATTAAAGGTTTATTTATTCTCCTTTTAGATCGTAAGCGCTTATTCTATTAGAATATTTAGTCTTTATAAAATAATAAAATTAATATATCTATATTAAATACTTCTTTATATCTTATATTAGTTATAGATTTTAATTAAGAATCTCTAATATTTCTATAAAGATTTTAAGTAAACTTTTTTAATATTTAGGTCTTAAATAATAAATCTATTATCTTTATCTATTTATCTAAATAAGTATTACCTAGGCTAATATTTATCGTTATAGTATTAATATTTATAGTTATCGCTATTTATATTATTCTTTCTCTTATAATTAGATAAGTATTTTTTTATAAGAGGGTTAATATTATAAATAGGTTTATTAAGGGTAAATATTTCCTTTAATTATTTCCCGGAATATTTAATAGCCTAATTAAGTTTTTCTTATATCTTTTTCTTTCTTTTTAGGGTTAAGATCTTTTAATCCTTAAAAGCTTTTATTAGGTTATTTATATCCTTCCCTTTTTTACTAAAGGTTTATAATATTTTATCTTTCTTATCGATAAATCGGGCGGACCTTATAGCTAGCTTAAAGGGTTCCTTAAAGTTCTTTTCGTACTTTTAGGTTATATTTCTCTTAGCTATTTCGATCTTTAGCTTAAGATAGCTTTTAATCTCCTATATAATATCCTTATATAATATATATTCTAGCTT
>APKU01000319.1:0-14497 GCA_000472125.2 Hirsutella thompsonii MTCC6686 | reverse complement strand
ATTGCTCAGGCTACGCCCTATTCCATCTGCCAACATAAACCCTCGCCTGGTTTATCCCTTGGGAATATATCCAGCCGTCACATTTAAAGGTAGAAAGTATATTATAAATAAAAGACTTAAAGGCTAATTAATTAACTAAATAGATAAATATATAATAAGATCTTAAGCTATAAAGGTAAAAAGACTTATAAGATATTATAAGCCGGCTTAATATTTTAAAAGTAAAGGTTAAATAAATTATAATAGATATAATTAATAATTTAAAGTAATAAATATAGGATAATATATAAAAGTATAATAAGGTTATATAATAATTATAAATAGCTATAATACTATTTATAAGTAAATTATAATAAGTTATATATTTATAAAATAAAATATAAGAACTTAAGTAATAAGATAATTTATAAAATAAATTATAAAATATTATAAAATAGATATTAGAACTTTTAGAGAATAAAGTATTTATAAAATAGGCTATAGAGATATTAATTATACTAAGTAGCGCGAAATAGATAATTATCTATAAAATAATTAAAGATTTTATTTTTATATTAAAAAGTAATAACCTTCTTAAGAATTATTATTAAGTAATTATCGAAAAGTATAATTAATATAAAGTAATAATAAGATAAATAGACCTTAAAAATATAAAAGCTAAGGATTAATATAAAGAGATCGCTTAGTTATATAGTAAATAGTAATAAATTAATTTATAATAAGAGAGAGAGATTATATTACCCTAGCTAGCTATTCTAGCCCTAGTTTACCTATACTACTACTTAGAAAAGGAAACCTAAGTCCTAGGGGAAAAACCTTTACTTTATATTTATCTATCTCGCGCTACCTTTACTATATATTCGCCCTATTATTATAATAGGTTATATTCTCGCGCTAGCTTAATACCTCTTATTAAGGGCCTATTAAGGGATTTTATTTACCTTAAGATATTTAGGCTTATAAGTAATACCTACCTATAATATATTATTAGCGCGCTTATTATAAATTAGCTTAAATATTAATAGGTTTATATTTAGCCTATTAGCTTTTATTAATTTAAATATAAATAAAATAGCGCCCTATATATATTTTATAATTACCCTTTTAATACTTTATTATTAAGGCTATTATAGCTTTTATTATTATACCTCCGCTTAAAATATTTCTATTTTTATTTTTAATCTTAAGCCTTTTATTATTTTTTATTTTACCGGCTATTACTTACCGTATTTTCTTTTAAACTATAAAAAGGCGCTTTCCTTTTATCTTTTTATTTTTCTTTTTTTTCTTTATATTATACTTTAAAGTAAGTCTTTTATCTTCTTTTTAATTTACGCTAGCGGGCTAGCTTTAGGCTAGCTATATTATATTATTAATACTTAGCTAGCTAACCGGCTAGTTAATAAGCTACCTATTTATATTATCGCTTTATCCTTATTTTATCCCTATTATAACCTCGCCTTACTATCGCCCTACTATTAACTATAGCTAATAATAATAATAATAATAGTAATATTAACCCCGCCTTATTATAAATTATTACCTTTAGCCCGCTTTAAAATACTAATATTATTAATATAATAAATATATCTTACCTTTATAATAAGGTTAATATTAATTTATTATATAGATTAACTATCCTTATAATATCCTTTATATATTTTATATATAATATATTTATAATTATAATATAATTTAATATTATAATCTAATTAATATATCTTTAATCTTCTTTTATTATAATATTAAAGCGCTAATAGCTTAAATAGCTAGAATTAATTTAAAGTATACTATTTATATATACCTATATAATATATATAAGAATATAAATCGCTTTATTTTTATTATACCTTTAATATATTAATAGCTTTAAATTATTATATCTAAAGCCGCTAAAGTAATTAGGCTTTTATCTTTTATATTTATTTTATTAGATTTTATAGATATTTAACCTATTATTAATATAATATTATATTAATTATATTTAGCCCGATAATTAATTAATTAAGATAAGCTAAGCGGTTATATATATTATCTAAGAATTCCGCTATAATATTATTATTATTACTTTAACCCTATATTATTAGCGCGCTATTATTATTATTAACCCTTTATCTTTAATATTTACCTTTATAGCGCTTATATTATATAAATAGGGTAATAATACTTTATTATTAATCCTTTAGGATATTATTATTATAATAAAAGATATAATTAATCTTCTTAAAGAGACTTAAGATAAATTATATTTATTTTAATATACCTTTAATATTTTAATAGCTTACCTTTATAATAAAGGCGCTATAATAAAAGACTACCTTTAGGATAAAGAGATAAAGATAAAGGATATTAAAAAGGGGGGATTAAAAGATATAGAATAGCTAAAATAGCTTTACCGCTCCTATAAAAGGAGAACGCCTTCTAAGCGCTAAGTTTATAGGCTAGAAATATAAAGTCTTAATTCCCTATTTTATTAGCCTATTTTATAATAATTATATACCTATATTATATTATTATTATTATATCTTTCTTTTATATATTCCTATTTAAAGATATTATTTTAATAAAATAAAATAAATAGTATTAAAGGAATTAATATATAAGTATTTAGGCTAAATTAAAGCGGTTAAATATTAAATTTAATATATCTATAATATATAGAATTTTTATTTAATATTTTATAATCTTTAATTTATCTTTATAATTAAAGAAAATATATTTTAGGGTTTTTATCCTATTAATATATTAAAAAAATAATATTATTATTTTAAGGATATTTTATTTATAAAAGAAGCTATTAAGATTAATTCTATTTATATATATCTAAATAAAGGCTAAGCTTTTATATTTTTAAAGTCTTTTATATTACTTAAGGGTCTCCTTAATATTATAATTAAATAGATAATAATCTATTAGGTTAAGGTAGCCCTTTAAGCGCTTAATCTTTAATATAGCTATATCTTATTTTTATCTTTTAGTTTATTTTATTTTTATTATTTCTTTATATTATTTATTTAAAATAATTAGGTCTATTAGTTCTATTTATAGCTTAAATAGGTTTTTTATTAATTACTTTAATCTATTTTTAATTATTATTTAGGCTATCTTATATATAGCTTAAAATAGCCTTAATAGCCCTATAGCCTTAATTTAGGGTTTAAATATATATATTTTAATATTAAGGTAAAGGTTAATTAATATAATTATTATTTTAATCTTTAAGCTATAAGTTAAAATAGCTTAATATACCCTTATTATAATATATAGGTATTCTAATTATATCTTTATAAGCGCTTTTATAATATTATAAGGTAGGCTATTTATTTTTATTAAGATATAAAAAGTTAATATTTTATAAAAGATTAAGCTTTTAATTACCTTTAAATAGATCTTTTTTATATAAGCGATTTAATAGCTTTATATTAATACTATAAAGATAGTTAATATAATAATTTACTTTTTTAATTTAATTTAAATTTCCTTTAAGTAAATAGATTAATATAATTTTTAATTAAATTAAACTTTTAAAAACCTAACGCTCTTATAGGGTATAATTATAATAGTTTTTAGCTATATTTAATATATTAATAGTTTATAGGTATAATTAAAATAAATTAACTTCTTTTTATTTAATTTAAATTATACTTTAATTTAAGCTATTTATATTATATATATAAGCTAAGCTATTTTAATATAATTATAAGCTTAATCTATTATTCTCCTAAAGGTTAATATATTTATATTATTAATAAAGCTAATAATAATTATACTTAATATTAAGGTAAATATAATATATAAAAAGGTAATATAAAATAAGAAAAAGATTAAAAAAAGTAGTAATCCTTATAGGATTCTTATATTAATATTATAGGTTTTTAATTATCTATTATTAAAGTAAAAATAAGCTATTTTACTAAAAGGAAGCTATATATCTAAACTAAAAGCTATTAAAAGAACCTTATAGTAATTAGGATATAAATAAAGTAATTATAATCGATTCTATTAAAAGTATTAATAAGATCTAATTATAAGAGTAATATAATATTACTTTATTTTTAGGCTATTTATATTATATTAATAACTATTTATATTATTATTTCTATTAAGCGGTTTTAATAGTTACCTATCTAGCCGTTAAATAGGAGTTAGTACTTTTTTACTATATTAATAATATAACTTATAATTATTATTTTAAGGATCTTCTTTATTATATTTAGAAAAGAGATAAAGTATTATATTTTTATAAGTATATTTTCTTTTTTTATTTTATTTAGCTTTAAGATAATAATAATATCTACGCGCTAAAAGTAAGATAAAAATATATTAACCTTATATAATATATTTAATAAATATATTATTATTATTTATATTAAAAAGCTATAAGCTTTAATTAGGCTATATAATAAGCTATTATATCTTATAGCCTTTTAAAGCGCGATTTTATTAATTATTTTTATAATCTTAGCGATTTTAAATATATTATATAATAATATTATAATATCTTTAGGCTATAATAATAAGGGTAATAAAAGTCTTAAGGCTAAAGATTATAAAAAGAATTATTTTATTAAAATCTTTACCTTTTCTTTATAATCTTTAGCTAATAATAGGTTATTATTAATATAAATTAAAAGTAGGATATAGCTAGCTAATAGGGGTTAGTTATTATAGAGTTTTATTTTTTTTTTATCTTTTAGAGGTCTTTTATTAAATAGGAGATTTCTTTTAGGTATTCTCTTTATACTTATTATTATACCTACTTTATAATTTAAGCTTATTTAATATTATTTTATATTAATATTCCTAATAGATTAAGTTATATAATTTTAGGTATATCCTTTTAGCTTTTTTTACCTTTTTTTTAGCTTTTTTAACTTTAAGCGTTTATTATTTTAGCTTTTTATTAAAGCTATTTTATTTTACTTTAAGGGTTAATACTTTTATTACCTTTATTAATATTTAAATTATTTAATCTATAAAGTTATTTATTTCGTTTTAGCTATAGGGTATAAATAGGGTAATATTAATATAGAAATAATATATTATTTCCTTTTTTATAGCTTTTTTATTAAAAAGTCTTTAAATTAAAGGTAGGCCTTTTTAGTTTTTAGGGGTTAAAAACGCGGTAGTTTTAATATAAACTTAATATATTATATAATCGGAGCTTATAAATCTTATTACTTCTTTATATTAAACTTTAAAGTCCTATCTATTTAATAAAGATCGATTATATATTTTATAAGGTCTTTTTATTTTTATTATTATTCTTAAAGGTATAAATAATATAAAGCGGAATCGGCCTATTAATATAAATTATTATAGACTCGAGCTACGCTTAGGTCTAAGGTATTATAGATTATATAAATATATTAACTAGGCCTTATAAGTAGCTATATTAATAATAAGGCGGAGCTATATTACCTCCCTCCTTAAGTTTATTAATCCTTAATTAGATACTTATATATAGATATATTAAGGCTAGACTATAATATAAATAATTTATTAGTATTATAAGATATTCTCTTAAATTAGTCCTAAAGGGGGTAATATTTATTAAAATTATTAATAAATATATATTATTTTTATTATATTAATATAATAATCTCTTAAATTAGATTATTTAAATCGTTTTTATTTATATTTTAGATATAAACCGATTAAATAATTAATTCTATCTTTTAAAAAGTAACTAAATATTAATCTTTACCTCCTTAAGGCTTTTATATTATTTTATTATATTACTTATAGATATATATCGCTATATACTTATTAAAGTAGATTAAGGTATAACTTCTTTATTAAGGTAGGCTAAAGCTTATATTCTTCTATTTATTATTAGTTTTTAAATTATAATTATATTAAAAGCGGGCTAATATTAAAATATTATTTTAATTATTTTAGGGGTTTTTTATATATTCTAATAGAATATCTTAATTATTTAAGGTTATTAAAGTTTTAAAAAGCTTATATTATTAGCGCCTTATTTATAGCTTAATCTAAAAGTATTATTATATCGATTATAGATTAGCTTAAAGTTTTAATTGCTTTTTTAAGGTTAATTAATTATCTTAATATTTATATTTATTAATAATATTTATTTAAGAAGAAAGTAAACTTATTTATTATTTTATATATTAAGGTTAATATTAAGGGGTTTATATTATAGCTATATTATATTATTAATATAAATTCGGTTAGTTTTATAATAAATCTACGCGCTTTATATATATAAGCTTATTTAGCCTTTTCTTAAAAGGTATTTATTACCTTATAGGCTTAATCTTAGGCTATATATACTTTATTATAGGAGATATACTTAATAAATATTATATCTTATTTTATCCGATAAAGTATACTATCTATATATACCCTTTTAATATATTATTTATATCGCGCTTTTACCTTATATTACTTTATAATATATTTTATCTTAAAGTAATAGAAATATTACTTTAAATAGAAGGTTTTATTATATAGCTTAAAAGTAAAGATCTTTAAGTAAATAATAATATTATTATTATAAAATTAATTCGCTTTTATTATATTATTTATAATTAGAATAAAAGTTAACCTTATTACTTTTATATTTTATTTATTATAAAAGGGTTTAATATATATATATATATTACCTCTATTTAATTCTCCTTTTTAATTTAAATTATAGTTCCCGCTATTATTAAAAGGATAGATTTTATAAGGTCCCTTTTAATAATTAATATAAAGCTACTATATATTATAATTATATTTAGGCTAAAAGCGGGTAGGGTCTATTATATATTTATTTTAAATTTCTTTATATTCCTTTTAAAGGTTATTATAATATTTTCGCTTTAAAGAATATAAGCTACTACCGCCTTAATACTATTAAGTATTTAATTAACTATTATTATAACCTTTTTTATATTTTTTACTTTTAGCTTATTTATAATACCTTTTTTACGAATTATAATCTATCTCTTAAGCTATATAAGTATTAGCTTTTCCTTATTTATATTATAATAATAGCCTTATTAGCTTAAGGGGTTTTCTTTTATTATAACCTCTATTTATATTCTTAAGTATTAATTATTTAATCCGATCTCTAATTCTTATAGTATTTCCTTAATAATCCTCTTTAGTTTCTTTTTTATTATAATAATTATAAAGCGCTTTTAGGCCGCTCTTTCTCTATAGATATTCTTAATAAGTCTTTAGATAATCCCCTAAATATCTTAAAGGATTTCTTATAATATTAAGCTAATAATAACTTTATAAGATTCGCTTTTATAATCGAATTTACTTTATTTTTATATTATTATTACCTTACTATTAATTTATAGTTATAAGGTATAATTAAATTCTCTTTAACCTATATTTAAGTAATATATACTTTAATTTAGCCTTTTTCTTTTTTTATTAATTACTATTAATATATTTATATTAATATTATTATCTTACCCTTAATATACTATCGCGCTATAGGTAATTCGACCTTTTTAATTCGATTCCTAATATTAAAAATAATTTTAGGTATATAGTATAGTCTTAAGGCGACTATAAAGCTCTAAAACTTTTTAATATATAAGTCTTTTTTACTAGAAAAGCGAGCTATAGTAATATAATCTCTCTCTCTCTCTACTTAATAGTTTTACTTATTAATTATAGCTTTATTATTAATTCTATCTATAACTTATATTAAATTAATATTAATTCTTTTCTTATTATATTAAAGGTTATTATTATATTTATATTTATTAATCGCTTTATTATTATTATTATTACTTTTTAAGGCTAGATTAATCGCTTATATTATAAACTTAAGGCTTTTATTTATAATTCCTTTTATTTATAAGATATTTTTAACTATTAATTCTTTTTTATATTATAGTAATATATAATTACTTATAACCTTAAATTAGCTATTTTTTCTATTCCTTATTATAATTATAACTCTAATATAAGCTTTATTTTATATGAAGTTAATATTAAGGTTTAAATATTTAGTTATATTTTTATAACTATCTTTATTATATCTTATAAAGTTATAATTTAATAAAACCTTAAGCTTATATTTAAGCTAATATATAACTTATAGAAACTATTTATATATATTAAAAGATATCTTTAAAGATAAAATATTTTAATTATATATATATTTATTAATTATCTAATAATTCTAACTAAAATAATAAGCCTAGCTTAATTATAATATAATTCTCTTTATTCTAGATTTTAAATAGCTATATATAAAGGAGGAAAAAGTCTATTTACTTTTAATATTAGCTTAAATTAAGGCCTTATTTAAAAAAGATATCTAGCGTTTCTACCTCTATACTAGTAGCCCCCCCTCCGCTAATAACTAGGGTTATAGCCGTAGCGCGCTAGTTAAAGGCTTATATAGCGGCCTTAGTCCTATAAGACGCGGAAGCGGCCCGGTATAGCTCGTCCTAATACTTATAGTAGGGGTCTTCTTCTTTAATATAAATAATAAGGTAATAGGTTTATAAGATAGCTATATAGCTAGCCCCTTTAGGTCTAATCTAAAAGAGAAGTTAATTAAGATTTAATTAAGGTAGATAAGAAATAAAATATAGACCTATTTTAAAATACTTTTAATTAATATTATAATAATAATAATAAGCTTAAATAATTATACCTAATAAGAATATTAATAAATAAAAAGAAGATATAATAAAAAGAAAAGGTAGAATTAGCTTATAATATTAATTCTAATAGCTATTATAATTCTTATTAAAATAAAAATTAATAAATATTTAAATATAATTTTAATAAGAATTATATATTTAGAATTAAGCTTTATAAAAGGGCGCTTAATAGCTAAGCTAAAAGCTTTTTTTAATTTCTTTTTCGATTTCTTAAATATTTAAGGTATTAATATTTTAAGTTTTCGCTTTACTTCCTCCTTTTTAGCCTAAAAGGTAAAAAAAAGTAATATTAAAATAAAAATAATTAAATATAATAAGTAAAGATAATAATAATAAAAAAGAAAGATTAAAAGAGATATAAGATTAATAGATAGATAGATATATATTAGATATAAAATAGCTATAGCTAGGGAAAGGGTAATAATAATAATAAAAAGAAAAGAAAAAAAGAAAAAAAAAGGTAAAAAGAAGGGTTAATATATTAATAAATAAAAAAAGGGGGTAGCTAGGCTATTTTATACCGGCTATATATTAATATAAGCGCTAATAGGATAATTAACTAAGGACCCTTAAGACCTACCTTAAGGGGCGATATACTATAGAGGTATAATTAAGATAGAAGAGGTATAATATTAGGAAGATAAGGTAAGGATTTTCCTCTAGAAGTTTCCTAATTTCCTTTATAATTAGGATAGCTTCTCTAGATACCTTTATAGGTCCGTAGTATAATATTATCTATCTATCTAGCGTTTATTTTTTATACCCTTTTATACCTTTAAAGGCTATCCTACTTTAAGATATTCTAGCGTTTTAATATTATAAGATTATATTTAATTTTATTTATAATATATACCCTTTATAGTCTTTAGTCTTATTTTCTAAAGTTCGATTTAAAATTAAGATAATTAATATATATATATAAGAAATTAATAGTAAAATAAAAAGAGCTTCTATATTTTAAGTTAAAGCTTATAAAAAGAATATTCTTTTATTATAACCCTATTTAATTTAAAACTATAACTTAAATTACTAATTATAAGTAAATTTAACTATTTAATATATTATTAATATAAAGTATAATATTTAATTTAAACCTTACTTTAAATTATAAATATAAATTAACTAGCTTTCTTTAAATAACTTTCTTTAATACTTTAAATATTATAAATATATAGATATAAAGTACTCTTAGTTTTAATCTACTTAATAGATATTTCTCTTTAATTAATTAAAAGACCTTTTTATACTTAAAGCTAGTTAGAGAATAAAAGAGATTAGCTTAATAAGTATAGTTTAATACTTTATTTTATAGCTACTTTCTTATTTATAAGCATGGCCTAGCTTTAACGCCCTAATAGAATTTTCTTATATTATAGAAAATATCGAGCAAGTAGCCCCCTGACGACTTCGCGCTATAAGGGGGGGGATAGGTATCTAGGTTGGCACGGACGTGTGCAACTAAATCAAATTGCAGGGTCACGGCAAGATAGTCACGGCAAAGATGCGTTTATCGCCCCACCAGTCGATTTTTTCCCGACATGCCCTTTAAGCACCGCGCGCAAACTTTCTTCTCCTACCTAAGTCTTTTCCCCTTCACAATACCCCTCCACCATGGGTTGAAATTTCACGTCAAGCAGAGCTGTTGCCCACCCTGTTCAGCACCAAGACGGATTCATCGCCACGTGTCAAGATGTCAGATATTCTTGATGATCAAGTATGCAACCTGCTCCGCGACGCAGAGGAACGATTACGTGCAGATGTCACCTCCGCACGTTTGGAACCGAATCGTGCGGAGAAAAACGTTTCTGCCGTCGAGACCAGAGAAGCCCCTAAAGCACCTCTTACAGTTCGGCAACCGCGAGCACATGAGCTCGCGAGAGGGTACAAAAAGGTCAGTCTGTCAGTATTAATCTGCACTGGTTGCCATCCTGAGTTTTTCGCGTCGTGATGAGAAGGAGCCGCTCGCGGTCAAATGATACAGAAAAGCATCCGTCTTGGATTACCGTTCTGTAAACCCATGATCTCATGTATTTCATAGTTACTCTGAATCCCTGCGTCTTTCATGAATATGTACTGTATAATATCTCGAGAGTCGTCACGCTGACTCCGCCCAGGATACCGCTGGGCCAGACTGGTTCAATCTCCCGAAGACGGATCTTACTCCAGAGTTCAAGAGAGACTGGCAACTTCTGCGCATGCGAGGACTTCTAGATCCAAAACACCAGAAAAAGGCATTGCATTCGACTCCGCCAGCATATTCACGTATCGCGGAAGTCCTACCAGGACCTCCAGACTTCCAGGGCTCGAAGGTCACGCGGAAGGAGAGGAAGAAGACGATTTTTGAAGAAATGACGTCTTCACATGATGGTCAGAAGCTAAAGTCCAAGTATGCCGGCATCCAGCGAAGCAAAACATCTGGCAAAAGGGCATTCTATCAGCGCCTCATTTCACAAAGGCGCAAGGCCCACAGCTGAGCGAGTGATTCTGGCCATCCAGGCTGTGCCTAGGACATGGTTTGGCCAACCTCAACAGTCGCGATTGGTGAAACCACTTTTAGTAGTCTGACGTGGACTAGTCCAGTGGCACGATATACGTAGCAGCCGTACAATTACAGTGAAAACTTATGTCTACGCCAATCTAATAATCGCCGTGCACGGCTATCTAACGGCCCCGAATTCCTCTCGAGTTGAGTAAGTTATATCAAGAAGCGCTGAAGAGTGGAGCAAGCCTCACGCGCTACGCCATATTTATAGGTGTTATCGAGACCCGCTTAGCGCTCCTATTAAGGCGTCTTCGTTATTGCCCCGCGATAGGGATAAGACTAGGCTACGTAATAGGGACGCTGTTTCTACCTACGATAATATCTTTATTAGAGCGTAAAATTATATAGTTTAGTATATATATATATATATATATATCTATATATATTAATTCCTAAGCGAGATATAATAAGATAATATATAATAAATTAATAATATTTAATTTAATAATAAAGTTCTTCTAAAATAAGATATTTTTATACTTTCTTTAAATATATAATAGTAAAAGGTTTTCTAATATAAATAAGATATTATATTATAAACTTAGATATTAAACTTAAAAGTAATATCTTTTACTTTATTAAATAAAATACTATTTACCTAGCTAATTATATTTCCTATTAAGCGTTTAAAATAGATTAATTATAGCTAGTATAATAATAATTATCTTAATAAGTAGTAAACTTAAATATACTTTCTATCTAATCTTTTATAATTATAAATTACTAGGCTTATATATTTATAGGTAAGTATTAATAGTAATATATCTTAAAGTAAGTAACTAGTTAAATATTATAAGTTTAAGCTTTATATTAAAAGTATAAGGCTATAAACTAATAAATATAATATTTAAAATATATAATATTAATAAGTAAAATATTAGCTTTGAAATAATAAATATATTTTCTATCTGAAAATAATATATTTATTTATAAATCGTTATAGTTTTATAGTAAGTTATATAGAATATAGATTTAAGGAGTTAAGAAAAAAATATTATATATTATATAAACCTATAATATAATATTATAAATAACTTAAAAATAAATATATTTATAGAGATAGTATTTATATTAAAATACTCTTTTCTTTTATTACTATATAAAAGTACTCTCCTTAAACTAAAAGGTCCTCTTATATTAAAGATATTTAAATATAAATAGAAGCGATTTCTTTTAATCTTCTCTAGAAAAACTATAACTTTAATATAATATTATTTCTCTAATATTAAATTAATTATATTAAAAAAGGTAATAATTATAATCTACTCTTAGATTTCTATTTATAGAATTTCTTTCTAACTTCTTATTATTATTATATCTTCTAATTTAACCTTCTTTAATAATAACTTAAACGATTAATAGAACTATTAATAGAAAAAAAGAAAATTAAAAAATATAAACCTTTTATTATTTTTTCTATAAACGCTAATTTAGCTAATTTATAGGTAAAATAGATAGAAAGAGTAATATTTAAACCGTCTTTTCTACCTTATTCTTCCTATCTAAGTTATATAAAGGTATATACCCTAATAGCGGTATTTAAAGGTAATAAAAATAATAAAAAAAAGGGTATTAACCTTTCTTCTTTATCTAAAAATTTAATAAGATAAGATTATATAATTTCGACTTTACTATAGCTATTATTAGCTATAGCGCTTTTTAATAAGCTATACCCTAACCTCCTACCCCTACTATAAGATATAGAGATAACCGAAGTATTTAAAGCTAATCTAGAGTTAATCCGGCTACCTATAATATTACCTACCTAGCGGGCTATAAGAGCCCTAGCGCCTAAGACCCCTACTAGCCTACTACTATACCTAGCGCCCTTATAGGGCCTATAGTAGTAATAGCGACCCCTAATAGGCCCCTTAAAACCTAAGAGGCCTATTAAAGCCCTTATAATTATAGCGGCTAAAGACCTTCTAAGAGGAGGCCCTATTAGATAACGGTATAGAGGTCCTAGGTACCCTTAGGTAGCTAAAAGAGCCCGCTAGTAATTATTATATAGGCTTAATCCTATTTATTATAGCTATAGCAGCTATAGCGGCTAAGTAAAAAAAATAGGGGCTTTTTATAGTAGGAAAAAAGGTAATAATCTCTAACTTTAAGGAGTTTATAGGGTATATATAATACTATAGGTGCCTAGGATACGGCTATAACCCCTAGACCTACCGCTAGAAGGTCCGCTATACTTATTACCCTAGAGAAATACCTTATAAAGGACTATAGCTATACTAGCTATAAGGCTAGCAGGCCCTATACTTACTATAAGCCCTATTATTATAACTATAAGGGTAATTATAAGGCTAATAATAGGGCTTAATATAAAGTTTATAAAGGTATTAAAAATGCCTAATAACTCTACTAACCCCCCTAGAAGCCTTAGGCCGGCTAGAGGGCCTAATAGCCTTAAGAGGGCGCCTTTAATACCCTCTAGGCCTATAAGGCCCTCTAAAGCTAGCCTAAGGCTTAAGGTTATATAATATAATACTAATAGATAGGAAGTAGCTATTATAATAGTCCTTAAATAGGCCTTTAAGCTTATAGCGGGTATTATTCTTATCTAAAAGCCTTATTTTTATAAAATTAAAAGGTTCTTTATTCCGGTATAATATCTAGCCTATAATATTATAGCGCTTTTTCTTTTACCTAACTACTTAAAGCTCCCTATAAGGGCTAGAACTATAGCCTATATTAAGAAGCTAATAGGGGTTAAAATAAGCCCCTAATATAACTTAATATTAGACCCGGACCTATAGGCTATAGAGGTAAAAGGTATAGAGCTATTCTTTTTATTTAACCTTTATAATAAAAAGGAAGTTATAGAGGCTATAGAGGGCTAATAGCCTAGCCGAAGGGCCTTTATAATAAATAGGCTACTATTAGGCCTTCTAATATAATAGCCTTTCCTCTTAATAGGGGACTTTAACCTCTACTACCCGTATTAGAACTTAAAAGCCGACCTTATTAAGACCGCTAAAGCTAAACCGCTAATATAATAGCTAGCCCGCTATAAGGCCTAGCTACTTATTAACCTTAATATTATAGCGGACCTAAGAGGTACCTATTATAGAAGTAACCTATAGGGGACTTCTATAATAGATCTTACCTTCTATAGCAGCTTTTAATACTTATAGTAAGGAAAGTAGGCCTATTTAGACCCTATAGGCTTAGACTATAAAGCTATAACCTTTTAAGTAGAGCCTATAGCTACTAGACCTAATATACCCTTTCTAGCGAGGCTAAACCCTAATACTAGTTAAATATTAAGTAGCTCCTACTATTAATTAAGTAAAAGTAGGTTAAT
>APKU01000318.1:0-14667 GCA_000472125.2 Hirsutella thompsonii MTCC6686 | reverse complement strand
TATTATAATTATATAGCTATTAAATTAATCTTATAATACCCTTATTTATATATAAATTACTTAACCTAATAACTTTTCTTAAGTCTATAGGAACCTAAGGATATAAGGCTAAATTAAGTAGTAGGGCCTAATATATTAGGGTATAAGTAAAAGTAGGGAGGTTATATAATTAGATATCGGAGGTTATATAATTAGTAAAACTTATAATAAAAGTTAATAAAAGTATAAGATTAATAACCGGATAGATATATATTAGATATAAGGCGGTTATAGCTAGGAAAAAGATAATAATAATAATATAAATAAAGGAAAAAAAGAAAAAAAGAAAGATAAAAGAAAGGCTAATATATTAATAAATAAAAAGGTAAAATAGCTAGGCTACTTTATACCGGCTATATATTAATATAAGCGCTAATAGAATAACTAACTAAAGACCTTTAAGACCTACTTTAAAGGACGATATATTATAGAGGTATAATTAAAATGGAAAAGGTATAATAATAAGAAAATAAGGTAAGGGTTTTACTTTAAGAGTTTCCTAATTTCCCTTATAGTTAGAATAGCTACCCTAGATATATCTATAGGTCCCTAGTATAATACTATTAATATTAAATATAATTCTTTTTATTATAGACTTTAAGTAGTTATATATCGGAAAGAAAGGAGGCTATTTCCTTTTAATATTAGCTTAAATTAAGGCCTTATTTAAAGGAATTATCCGGTCTTTATCCTTTATACCCTCTTATACCTCTATAGATTATCCTACCTTAGGGTATTCTAATATCTTAAGATTAAATATAAAGTTCGATATAATTTTACTTATAATATATACCCGCTATAAGTATTAGTCTTACTTATAAAGGTTTAAACCTAAGAGATTAATATAAAGAATTATATATATTTAAATTATAACTATATTAATATATTTCGGTAAACTTTATATAATATTATATAGATAGATAGTATTATATTAAGGGCTTATAAAGATATCTAAAATAGCTATTTTAATTCTAATAGAAATTAAAAAAGTCCTAAAGAAAAACCCTTATTTTATCTTCCTATTTTAATACTTTTTCTATTATAATTATATCTTTATAATATATTATTCTTTAAGGTAGGTCTTAAAGGTCTTATATTAGTTATTTTATTTATATTACTAATATAAAATAGCTTTACTACCCCGCCCTTCTATTTATTAATATATCTAACCCCTTTTTATCTTTCTTTTTTTATTATTACTTGCATTTTCCTATTAGCTATAGGTTTATAGCTATCTCGCCTCTATTTATTAATAAGTATAATATCTATTTAAGCTTTTTATTATTATTATTACTCTTAATAATATATAATTACTATTACTATAATATTACTTCGATCTTAGCCCTTAAGGCTAAGGAGGAAGAAGTAGAGAGAAAGCTTGCGATATTAATGCTTTTAGCGTTAAAGGGCCTTTTATTATATTAAAAAGTAATAAAATAGATACTATCTATTAAAGGCCTTAGCTAAGGCCTATATCTACCTTACTTTTAGCTTTTATTTACCTATCTATTTATTCTTTAGTAGTATTTATTTATAATTACTTTCTAATAGCTTTTAATATCTTTATAGGAATTAATTAAATCTTCTTTTTATTATCTCTTCTTATTAGCTAATCGGTTAGCGCTAATATAATTTCCTTAAAAGGGGGCTAGACTATTACTTACTTAGATTTCTTCTTTTAAAGTATTATTATAATAAATATAATCGTAGCTTTAAGTCTTTTAAATATACTTATAGCTTTTAGTCTTAAAATTATATAGCTTATACTTAAGTTTAAAAATATTAAGCGGTAATACTTTTATTTCTACTTTAAAGTAATAAATAGGAGTAGCCTAATATATTTCTATTATAATCTATAAGTATTATAATTAATATTTCCTTAATTCTTCTATAATTCTATTATAAAAAGATATATATAGCTAGATTCTTTAATATATTCTTAAGTATATAAACTAATAACTTATATATTAAGTTATTAGAAAGGTATAGCTTCCTTATTCCTCTATAATATATATTCTTAATATAAGAATAAGATTTATTTTATATTATTTTCTAAGTATTTAATATATTATAATATCTATTATATTATCTAATAGTAACTCTACCTCTATATCTAATATAATTAGGTAACTATATATCGCTTCATTAATTTATTTAATAAGCTATTCCCTTATAATAAAATCGATAAGCTATTATTAATTTTATTATATTATATATAAATATAAGGTATAATAATTAGACCTTATAATTAAGGACCTATATAATTAATTAGGCCTTTATTAACCTTTTAGGCTATACTTTCGGATTTAAATAAACCGCTTATCTATATCCTATATATATTATATATAAATATATTAACTTTTCATTTAGGGTTCTTATTAATCGATAAGAAATAAACTTAAATAGTTAAATATTTATTAAATAGCTTAATAGTAAATAATTACTCGATATAACCCTATAGTATAAAGAATAAGTAATAAGATTAATTTATAATTAAATAACTAATAGACTAATCTTATTAATAGTAATATTAAGATATCTTTAATAGGTAGATAGTCCCTTTTTAATATTTTAACTTTATCTTTAACCTATAATTAATATACTTTAACGTTCTAAAGGTATATACGCGGAGATATATATAAGAGTAATCTTTATTAATTTTAATAAAGATAATTAAAATATTAAGCTATTAAGTTAAAATAAATATATATAAGCGGGTTTTTAAGATATATAATTAAGGAAGGAACTATAGCCCTCTTAACCTTTACTCCTAATAGATTTATATTCCCCCTTTTAATATCTTATATAAGATCTTATATAAGATCTTTAATATTATCTTATATTATATAATATATAGTTAAAGGTATATTATACTTATTATAAAGAATTATTTAAGCCTTAAGCGGTTATAAAGAAAATAATTAGAATATTATAATAACTTACTATTTAATTCTAATACTTTAATATAATAGAAAAAATAATATTCTCCTTATTAGTAACTTATATTAAGTAATATTTCTATATTAAGTAAATACTTTTAAGAACTTAAGTAAGTTAAAACGACTTCTATTAACGCTAGGCTTATATAAATAAATCGCTAGATAAATAGATACGCTTAAAACACACTTTAGTAAATAGAATAGATATCAGCTTGCATAAATAATATAAATTCTAAAGGCATAAACCCCTAATAAGGAATGACTTCCCTAATATAACGTGCGGTTAATTAGCTTTATAGCGGTTCCTCGAATCGTTAAGAACCGCGGATATGGGTCTCCTGTTTACGGCACCCTCGCTATCGCTCCGGCCGCTAACGACGGGTATCGAGCTCGTTAGGGTACCTGAAGAATCGTTTAGAATGAACCGGCCGTCCTCGCTCCCTGTGTCCGCGAGCTCAATCAAGTCGGTCTCATCACGGCCTGTTGATGAAACTCTGGGTCGCCCTAAATTGCCGAGCATAGGCGTGCTCGGCTTTATCGTCAACGCCCCACGCAGCCAGCCCTCGACAGCGGCTGCCGCCCTGTCGAGCCCCGTCCCTTGCCGGGATACTGATTTGACATCCCTGCCTTCCTCGAACGGGCTCTCGACGATGCCTGAAGATTCTGACGTGAACCCGAATCTAGCCGACTCGGATCCCATGATAGACATGGACGGCAAGCCATCGATGTTGAGGCCTGGCAAATGTTTTCGCGCCCAAGAATTGAAATAGTCTCCTTCTGGGCCTGGCGCTCTGATATTCCGGTTCATCGAACCGACGCCACCTGGACGGCGCATCCAAGCGGGCCGAAGGTCGTCCGCGTCACTTCCAAGATAAGTATTAGATGGCACGATGGTCCCTGGTGCCTGTGCGCGACCGCCCAACGAACTGTGCCTCTGGGGCGTGGAAGAACTTGGTGCGGAGTCCGCAGCCGTCATTGAGACCTCCGAGCTATGCCTTGGAGTTGACAATGATGACGCGGTTCTGATACTTTTCTTTCGACGTGGAGGGAAGTAGCCCAGTGTGTGCCTCGAGATGCGAGCTATCTGCACAACTTGGCGGAAGGAGTCAATCTGCACCCATCGGACGTGAGTCCAAGGTTCACCCTCCCCTGAACCAGGTTGGCTTTCTTCAACGCTCTCACTGACAGGCCTGTCGAAGAAACCCCTTTCCGCAGTCGATTTGTTGGACAGCTGATTGTCAAGGGCGTTAGGGGTCGGCGCCAACAGGTCAGCTTCATGGCAATTTTGCCATGAGGGTGCCTCGCAAGGACGACCTCGGATATCACAAGCGTCAACTGGAAAGGCGAGCCACTTGCGTGTTTGTATGCTGTCTCTCGACCACAAGCCGTTTGCTTTCCGAAACACGTCCTCGCGGCACCTATACCGCAGGATGAGACCTGCGTAAGTGTCCTCGGGCTGAATATGGTGGATATAAACGAGACAGTCCTCAGGCTGAGGATCTACACGTGCGGCCTCGATGGAGCTCCGGCGTTTGTGCCTCCCGATTATATCTAGACCGCCGTTTACACCGTCGTGACTCTCCAAGATGCTAGCAGTTCGAGCTGCCTTGAGAGCTGTCTCTCTTTCCGCAACAGTCCCGGCGGCCAGGTCATCTATTGCCGATTTACGAACTGGAGGTGTTGGACCCCACGTATTCGAGTTTGTCCTACTCCTGCTGCTTGAAAACGTGTGATCGTGGTGGCGAGGACGGGAGCGCCCGCGAGTGGGGGATCGGGATTGTAGCGAGGTCATGCTCCGTGGCGGACCATCGTCACCCCCAGAGATGATTGAGCTGGCAAACCCCTGGACCGAGTTCCAGCCTTGCGACCAAGACTCACCCAGAAACTGAGCCAAAGTCCCAGGCGCTGTGCTACCACGAACGTCTGGTTTTGCAGTCGAAGCTGAACGTCTAGGTGACGGCGAATCTCCATATGGATGAGGCAAGTCGGAAATGGCAGATTCATCTCGGAGCGCAAGATTGCCGCTATCGTCCTCGTCTGCGACACTTATTGGTCGGCGATGTCGAGGTCGGACGGAGCTTGAGGCGATGCCGTGGGCGCCGCCGGCAGAAGACCGTGCCGACGAGGACAGGTACGGGGTGGACTCTGCTGGGGCTCGAGATTCGGTCATGGCAACGGCAATCTCGACGGCGAGCAGATCTCGCAGGGGATGGCACGGGTCCGCTCGAGCATTCGTGCGATACTATCGCTGTTGCGTATTTACGGCGGTGCCGGTCAAGGCTCGATGAATCGAGACGAAGCTGTCCCTGATCGATGACAAGCGACAGAGGGAGGACCCACGAGCGATGGCTATTCTCACGATCAGTTGGTCGTAGTGGTCTCAGGTGAGCGAACTTCGTCAATGCTTAGGTATGAATTCAATGTGTATGAATACGGTGATGTAAGAGCTGAATCCGCAGTCACGGTCAAGAAAGGGCGAGCGTGGCTCGTAGTCGTCCCTCGGTCGGTACCTGGTAGGAATGGCTCTTAGAAGTCACGATTCATCAAGGTACCCTGCTAACGAGGTACTCTTTCGCTAGCAATCTCTAATAGTGCGAACGTAGGCAACCGCTATTACCTATATAACTTATTACTTTATAGTAGTATAGCGGGGCCACCCTAATAGCCGGCTTTTCTATTAAATTATTATTTAATATTATTATATAGCTAAATACTAAATAAGCTTATAATTATTATAAAAAGAATTAGAAAAAGTCTAACCTCTTAAGAATTAAGTACTTTAATAAGAAATTAAAAAACTAAGTATATATATAAAATATATATATAAGTATTATTATAATTTAATAATAAAGAATATTACTATCTATATTATAATTAAGAAGATAGATTATATATAAGAGTTAAAAGTTTATACTTAAATTAAGTAAACTATTTAACTTAATAGATAAAAGAGAGAAAGAATTATAGTTTTTAAACTAAGTATATCTTATAATACTATAGTATACTATAAATCTTATAATACTATAGTATACTATAAAAATACTCTAAAAATTTCTTTTAGTAACTTAAAGCATAAATTATAGCCTTATACTTAATAACCTTTATAATATCTTATATATTACTCTTTATAATACTTTTATAATATTCTAATAAAATCTTTAAATCGCGCTTTATAATATTTTATAGCCTTTTTTATATTTAATCTATAAGTTATTTCTAATTAAATTAGAATAAAAAGTAAGTTTTTATATAAGCTATTAAAGAAGTATATAATCTTTTAAAATATAAAATATATTTAGCTATAGTTATAAAGTAAAGTAATTATAAAGTAAAAGTAAGTAAAAGATAGAGATATTATATAATAAGATTTTTAAAGTTATATACTTAATAAAACTCTACTTATAATATACCTCTAATAATAAAAGATATTATATATAAGTTTAAAAGCTTTAAGTAGCTATAGGAAAAAAATAAGTCTAAGAGTAAAAAAGGTTTAGATTATTATATATAACCTTATATAATTAATAAATCTTTAAAGATAAGACTTTATTATTTTATATTATTTAAGTAATATATATAATTATTATAAAAAGTAACTACTTATAATAATATATATAAAGATTATATATATAAGTTATCTACTAGCAGAGCTACCTTATATAAGCAAATATATAGCTAGGATACTGCGTATCTTTGCCTATGTCTTAGTGGAGAATATCTATAGTATGAATATGCTACGTAGCCTTAGTGATCATCCAGGGGTAGAGTTAGGGCTGCTTACTGTTACTCGAGCTAACATATAAGTTCAAAGCAAGCTCTAACTTCTAATGCACTCTGAATCATACCAGCAGCAATTCCTCGACAGGCCAAGGTTCTGACATGCGCTGAGGTCTCGGTCTATAACGCCAAAAGGCCAACGCATCTGTCATTCACTTGGGGTTCAATTTCTTCAATATGCTTCTGTCTTGATCTGATGCGCTTCAAGAACTACATTGCGCTCCTTGTATTCTGATCCCGGCCAAACACAAACATGGCTGCCGTCTCTCGCTTCGCCTTCTTGGCTATAGCTATCGTCTTCCACCTCATCTACATCTTCTCAATTTTCGACATTTACTTCGTCAGCCCAATTGTGTCCGGCATGCGACTAGTCGGTGTCGACCGTTCAGGTATCGCGAAAGTGCCTGCTGATAGATTGGTTTTATTCGTCGGCATGATCCCCCCCCCCTCGTCCTATTTCTTCGAACCAGTGCTTGACTAACCTTAAGGATCTCAGGGGACGGACTACGTGCCGACAAAGCGTTTCAGTCATTTCCGGAGCCGTATCCAAAATCCGAGGAAGACCATGTCCCGAGGCACCTGGCGCCGTACCTGCGTTCGCGAGTGCTACATCATGGGACCTTTGGTGTTTCTCACACGCGCGTTCCTACGGAATCACGTCCCGGCCATGTCGCTTTGATCGCTGGCCTATACGAGGACGTTTCGGCCGTTGCCACAGGCTGGAAGCTTAACCCGGTGAATTTCGACAGTCTCTTCAATCGCAGTCGCCACACGTGGAGTTGGGGCAGTCCCGATATCCTGCCAATGTTCGAGCGAGGCGCGGTTCCCGGCCGCGTCGATGCATACATGTACGGCGCCGAGTTTGAAGACTTCTCGAAAGACGCTACTCAACTTGACTTGTGGGTTTTTGATCACGTCCGGGATTTCTTTGCGGAAGCCGCTTCCAATTACACTCTCGGCAAGATACTTCGCCAGGATAAGAATGTCTTCTTCTTGCACCTCCTGGGACTCGATACATGCGGTCATTCGTACCGACCCTACTCTAAAGAATATCTGCACAACATTCAGGTCGTAGACAAAGGAGTTAAGGAGGTAACAGAGCTTATCCAGAACTTCTTTGCGGATGATAGAACTGCCTTCGTTTTCACCGCTGATCATGGCATGAGCGATTGGGGTAGTCACGGCGATGGCCACCCGGACAATACGCGAACTCCGCTCATTGCTTGGGGCTCTGGCGTTGCCCGCCCCATCATGACAACTGAAAGCGTTGCCCCCGGTCATGATGACTACTCTGCGGATTGGGGCTTGGACAGCATTCAAAGACACGACGTCTCTCAGGCCGATGTGGCTGCCTTGATGTCATATTTGATAGGTACCGAATTCCCGGCCAATTCGGTCGGCAAGCTGCCGCTCTCCTACTTGACTGCGGACAGCCGTGAAAAAGCCGAAGCATCGCTCGCTAACGCACAAAGCATCCTCGAAATGTATCGCGTCAAGGAAGAAAAAAAGCGAGACAACGAACTCAGATTCAGACCATACCAGCCTTTGAGCCCCAATGGCCGTACTCCGGAACAGCGCGTTGCTTCGATCCGGCAGCTTATTGGGGCCGGAAAACATGAAGAAGCCATCGAGGAGTGTGATGCTCTGATTGGCCTTGCCCTCGAAGGTCTTCGCTATCTCCAAACCTACGACTGGGTCTTTCTTCGGGCGCTCATCACGGTCGGCTATCTGGGCTGGATGGCATACGCCACTACTACAGTAATCGACATGTTTGTACTGCCAAAGAGGGTTGTCCCGGAGCGTACTATGATGACCATGGCCGCTTTCTTCTCCGTTCTTACAATTCTCTACGCGTCCTTCATAATGTCAAAATCGCCAGCATCATACTATGCATACGCGCTATTCCCCGTCGCTTTCTGGGAACAGGTTTATGCTCGTCGCAAAGGCCTATTCCAAGCCCGGGAAATCCTACTTGGGCGACATACTTCGGGAGGATCCATGGCAACGAACCTCTTACACGCGTGCCTCTTTGTTGGGGCATTACAAGCTCTGGTGAGTTAAAATGAATGAAAATGCTTAACGATTTGAGTCTAACATATACAGGCCCTGAGCTATATACAGCGAGAGATTCTTACCGGAATATTTATTCTGCTCGCTGCTTGGCCTGCAACTTACGGCGTGTCTTTCGTCCAACTGCATCCACGGTTGAGCACTCTTTGGGCCGTGCTCTGTGTAGTTATGAGCATCTTTACATTACTTCCAGCTATGAAAGAGGAAAACATTGCACTCATGTATGTGATTTCATGATTGATTGATTACGACTTGGCAGACAACTGACTTCTTCGCAGCGTCACCGGTGGCGGCGTGATGTTTCTTATGGGGCTCACGTACTTGGTCTTCGAAGATCATGTTCTCTCTGACTTTTCTCGGGACAAAAGGATTGCATTTGAGGGTTACACCTCGAGAACAAGACGTATTGTCACAGGATTCCAGGTACAGTTGCAATTTTCAGGAGTTCTGGTCATCGCGCAATGCTGATCATCACCTGTTCATAGGTCGGGCTCGTTCTCCTTGCAGTTATTGTCACACGCTCCAGTGCGCTCAGTCTCCAGGCAAAGCAGGGATTGCCCCCGGGGAACCAGCTAGTTGGCTGGGTAGTTTTGGGTAAGTCCTTAAACCCCTTACACAGCTTTTCTGAGACCTGCTTCATGCCATTTTACTGAAGACTGATTTATGTCCAGTCGTGTCTTTGTTGATGCCGATGGCCTATCGCCTCCAGCCGAGTGCGAACTACATGCATCGCTTGACCATTATTTTCCTCACCTTTGCCCCTACGTTTGTCATTCTGACTATTTCATACGAGGGTCTGTTTTACGTAGCATTCTGCCTGTTACTACTCATATGGGTTCGCCTGGAATATGCTGCCGAGCTACACTATCGGAGAAGGGTTCTCTCGGTCGACGATAAGAGCCAAGCTACAGAAGAACACGGTCGGACGGTGGCCAGGTGCCTGCGACTGTCTGACGCGCGAGTTGCTCTTTTTTTCATGATACTCCTACAGTCAGCCTTCTTCAGCACAGGCAATGTTGCCTCGGTTTCGTCATTCAGTCTGGAAAGCGTCTGCCGCCTTTTACCAATTTTTGATCCCTTTTCGCAAGGGGCGTTACTAACCCTCAAGCTGATGATACCCTTTGCGCTGATTTCGGCAAATCTTGGTGTACTAAACCAGAGGCTTGGGGTGGCTCCGTCCGCCCTATTTATGATGGTCATGGCGGCAAGCGACTGTCTAACACTCTACTTTTTCTGGGTAGTCAAGGACGAGGGCTCATGGTTAGAAATCGGCTCGACTATCAGCCACTTTGCCATTGCCAGCCTGCAGTGTGTCTTTGTAGCCGGACTAGAGGGCGTTAGTGCTCTTTTCATTGCCGGTATAGAAGTTAACGAGTCGACCGAAGGAGGCAAAACCCAGCGGAAAGGCGTCCTGGCTTTAAGAAGTGATCACCTTAACCCGCGGCGGGCGAAACCTTTATAAAGGCTTTATAATATAAATATTTCATAATATAAGCTTTATTCTAAAGGATTAACTATCAGCTTAGAGTAAATAATAAAGTCTAAGATATAGCTTATCTTAAATTATATCTTAATTTACTAATATATAATATAATATAAAGGCTATATATAAAAGAGAGTTACCCTCTATAGGTTATTAAGGGGCTATTATATTATATAGTTGTTATATATATTATAATTATATATAGTATCTCTTATCCGAGCTTATAGCGCTATTATTATTATAGCTAGACTTTTATATATTAAGATAATAGTACTTATAGTGCTTATAATATATATAGCCTATCTTAAATATAACTTATAGCTTAGCGGGGTAGGTATATATAAGTAGAGGTATAATTAAGCTTATATATAGTATAATAAGCTCGGAGTAACTTAAAGAGAGTAACTTTCTTTTATATATAGCCTTTATATTTAGCTTTATTATATAATTACTTATAAAACTTTAATATAAATAATATTTATAAATAGCTTTAAACTTATAATAAATATCTTATTAACTATTAGGCTTATATACTTATTAATAAATATTATAAGAAGTATTACTTATATTAGATTACTTTTTAGAATTTAAATAATAAGTATATAAAAAGTTTTATTAATTATATAACTTTAAATCTCTAATATAATATTTTAACTTTAGCTTATATTATCTAGCGCTAAGTTATACTACTTAAACTAAGCTTAAATTTCTAAGTTCTTATAAACTTTAATAAAGTTATTAAATTAAATAAATTATATATAAATAAAAGTATAAATAGATTAACTTAAAAAATATATTATTATATTAATAATATTATTTAAGCCGGCTATAACTTAACTTACTTAAAGAATATATCTTTATATTAATCTTATAAAGCTATAACTTATAGCTTATTAATAAATCGGTATATTAAGTTATAAGCTAGTAATAAAAACTATAAGCTAGCTATAGTTTAATTTACTTTAAGAATATATCTTTTTATTAATCTTTTAAAGTTATATCTTTATAGCTTATTTATTAATCTACCGGCTAGATAAAGTTATTAAAGAAAGTTTATAATACTTATATAGCTAAGATAACCTCTTTAACCTAGTTTAAAGTAATTATAGCGCGGGTTAAAATATTATATTTACGCTTAGATTCTTTAACTTTTAAAGTTACTTATATTATCTAATATTTATAATTATCTTATAAATAAGAAGCCGGAAGGATAACTCTTTAAGGAGTTTAAAAGTTAATAATCTCTAAGCTAATATAATTAATATAAGGGGTCTATTAATAAGAAAAGAGTTTATTAATTAAGAAAAAAGATTATATATCTAGTTTTAATAGTATAATACTAGTATATTAATATATAGTACTTCTATTATATAACCTTATTATTATAACCCTACTTACTTCTATAAACTAGATAAGAGCGAGTTAATCTACTTTAGCTATACTTATAAGCTATTAATATACTAAATATAGCTAAGAACCGCTACGATTATACCCTATAAGAGCGCTAGGTTCTTAGGAGTTTAGTTTAACTAGAAATTAAATTAATCCGCTTACTTAAAGGAAGTTCGAGTTAAGCTAAAAAGGTAAACTATTATATTAACCGCCTTTATAGTATTAATATAAGGCTACTAGGTTACCTATATAAAAGAGATCTACTTAAAGGTAATTAAAAGCTTAATCTTATATAGAATATTAACTTTTTATACCCTAATAGAGATAAATAGCTTACCCTATAGTATTATAAAAGCGCTTATAAAAATATAATTAGAATACCTATATATTATAATAAGGGTATATTAAGTTACTTTAATCTATAGCCTAAAGATCGAGATAATAGTTATATTAATTAACTTTTACCTTAATATTAAAGTATATATATTCGAAACCTAAATTAAGGCTATAGGGCTATTAGGGCTACTTTAAGCCGCGCGTAAAATAGCTTAAATAATAATTAAAAGTAGATTAAAATAGTTAATAAGAAACCTATTTAAGCTATAAATAGAATTAATAAACCTAATTACTTTAAATATATAATATAAAAAGGTAATAAAAGTAGAATAAATTAAGAAATAAAAATAAGATATAGCTATATTAAGAATTAAGTACTTAAAAGGCTATTTTAATTTAATAGATTATTACCTTTCCGATTATAATATTAAAAGAACCCTTAAGTAATATAAAGGATTTTAAAAGTATAAAAGCTTAGCTTTTATTTAAATATATATAAATAGGATCGATTTTAATAGCTTTTTTTATAAATAGGATATCTTTAAAATAATAATATTACTTTATCGGTATAATAATAGGATAAAAACCTTAAAGTATATTTTCTTTAATTATAAAAATATTCTAAAAATAATAAGATATAAAATAAAAATCTTATATATTATAACCGCGCTAAACTTAGCCTTAAACCGCCTTAATTTAGCTTAAATATTTATATATTAATTCCTTTAATATTACCCTTTTTATTTTACTAAAGTAATATCTTTAAGTAAAAATATATAAAAAAAAGATATAATAATAATAATATAATATAAATATATAATTATTATAAAGTAAGCTAATAAGGTAAGGAATTAAGATTTTAATTTCTTAGCCTATAAGCCTAAGGTTAATAAAGCGCTTTCTTTTTATAAAAGTAATAAAGCTACTTTAATTATTTTATATTTTTTAATCCTTTTCTTTTAATATCCTTTATTTTTATTTCTTTATCCTAAAGATAGTCTTTTATTATAGCGCTTTTATTATAAAGGTAGGCTATTAAAGTATTAAAAATATACTAAAATAGGTATAATTTATCCTAAATCTCTTTAAGGAGATTAGCTATATCCTTTATTATAATAATAATATCCTAAAGGATTAATAATAAGGTATTATTACTTTACCTATATAATATAAGCGCTATTAGGGTAGGTATTAAGGATAGGGGTTTAGCGGTAGTAATAGCGCGCTAATAATATAAAGTTAAGGTAGTAATAGCGGTATTATAATAGAACTCCTAAATAGTATATATAGCTACTTAGCCTAATTTAATTAATTAATTATTAAGCTAAATATAATTAATATAATATTATATTAATAATAAGCTAAATATATTTATAAAATCTAATAAGGCGGATATAAAAGATAAAAGCCTAGCTATTTTAATAGCCTTAAGAATAATAATTTAAAGCTATTAATATATTAAAAGTATAATAAAAATAAAGCGATTTATATTTCTATATATATTATATAAATTATATAAATAATATACTTTAAATCGGTTTTAGCTATTTAAGCTATTAATACCTTAATATTATAATAAAGGAGGATTAAAGATATATTAATTAGATTATAATATTAAATTATATTATAAAAGTAAATATATTATATATAAAGTATATAAAGGATATTATAAAAATAGCTAATCTATATAGTAAGTTAATACCGATTTTATTATAAGGGTAGGATATATTTATTATATTAATAATATTAATATCTTAAGGTAGGCTAGGGGTAGTAATATATAATAGGGTAAGGCTAATATTATTATTATTATTATTATTAGCTATAGCTAATAGTAAAGTAATAGTAGGGCGAGGTTATAATAAGGATAATATAAGGATAAAGCGATAATATAAATAAGTAGCTTATTAATTAGCCGGTTAGCTAGCCGAATAATAATAATATAATCTAGCCGGCCTAAAGCTAGCGCGCTAATATAAGCTAAAAGGAAAATAGAGGATTTACCTTAAAATATAATATAAAAAAGAAAAAAATAAAAAAAAATAAAAAGATAAAAGGAAAGCGCCTTTTTATAATTTAAAAGGAAGTATAATAAATAATAGCTAATAAAATAAAAAATAATAAAAGGCTTAAGGCTAAAAGTAAAGATAGAAGTATTTAAAGTAAAAATATAATAATAAAAGCTATAATAGCCTTAATAATAAAATATTAAAGGGGTAACTATAAGGTATATATAGGGCGCTACCCTATTTATATTTAAGCTAATAAAAGCTAATAGGCCGAATATAGACCTATTAATACTTAGGCTATTATATAATAAGCGCGCTAATAATATATTATAAATAGGTAATACCTATAAGCCTAGATATCTTAAGGTAAGTAAAATCCTTTAATAGGCCCTTAATAAGAGGTATTAAGCTAATATAAAAGTATAACCTATTATACTAATAAGGCGAAGGTATAATAAAAGTAATATAATATAGGTAAGTATAAGGCGAAGGTTTTTCCCTTAGGACTTAGGTTTCCTTTTTTAAGTAATAGTATAGGTAAACTAGGGCTAGAAAAGCTAGCTAAGGTAATATAATCTCTCTCTCTACTTACTTCTATTTTTACTTAATATTATATATATAA